>APFE031132889.1:0-23699 GCA_000404065.3 Pinus taeda
TTTTTGGAGGCTTGATTTTCCCCATGCCAATGAGTTTATCTTGCTCAAAAATAAGGGACTCCATAAATTCTTGGAGAGAAGGCATAGTATAGGATTTACCTGTTGCGAGCCTTACTGAATGAAATGTAGAAACAAAGACGGAGTATTCCGGTCCGAGCTTTGACATAATAGAGAGAATTTGGTGACTCTCCTCCTTGGATTTGTCAATTCCACAACCCTTGAGTTGCAGCAATAGATCATTATATTTGGTGAAGAAGTCTTGAATTCTATCATAGTTCCGTGGATCCAATGATAGCAGCTCCACTTCGAGCATATGTCCTTTCATCTCATCTTGTTTCCCGTAGAGATCTTCAACCTTTTTCCAAATCTCATTGGGAGTATTGCAAGCAGATAGATGAAACTGCAACTCTGGAGAGATGCACATGCATATGGATCCGTGGGCCTCATCCATACGGTTGAGGTACTTGGATTTCTCTATGGCTGAAGTGGTTTCCACTTCTGTAGCCATGGTAATCCTGTACAACCCTTTTTGACGAAGGTATCGAGCCATTTGGTCCTTCCATTCGTGATAGTTGTACGGTGTTAGGATCGATGCTTTGGGGAAATCCAATTTTCTGTCAATCTTCGATCTCCGAGCTGTAATACCTGCAAAATAAAGTACTGGTGCGTCTTTTATCTAACAACCTGTGGGCTCTGATACCATGTAAATGTGTTAGAAAACCTGCACAGATGAATCTAGCCGGTAAAGGTTGAACACACAACTTTAGCAAAAACATTAAAAGAAAATCGAAAGAAGAAAATAATGATTCATTAGAAAATATGTTACAATGTTCATGATATAGCATTACTGGGTGAAGATCCCAAGGTAATGAACTATAGTGGTGATCAATGAGAAGACTCAACACCTACAACAAGTTCCGGAGATAACTAGTCAGTTGCGGAGTTAAAGAAGGAGCAAATCAAGAAGTAAATCATGCAAAATGAATCTTGCATGCAATTCCATGCTCTAACTAAGAGTCCGCATGTAGATGTGTAGTAGTTGCATGTAGTTGCATGCTTTAACTAAGAGTCCGCATGCAGTTGCATGTAGTTGCATGTAGTTGCATGCTCTAACTGAGAGTCTGCATGTAGGTGTAGTAGTTCCAACAGGTTCGACGATTTCGTCATGAATACAATATGTGACAACAGGATATAATACAGTTCTAACTTAAAATATATCGTCCAACGCAAGCAATGCAACTTCGCCGTCGTGCATCTATCTACGTAAGGCTACCACAGCCTGCCAATCAGACTGCTGGTGAACTTCTACTTGTAGGTATTGGCAAGAGTAACTACGGGTGAATTTCGAGAGGTATTGGCGAATGATGGTAAACCGTGTGAAGGTTTTCAAAACTGTTTATATTAATCGTCTGGTCTGTAGATGGTCAGAATCATTTTCGAGGTCATTAGTTGGCATAGATCGGAGGTTTAATGGGGTCCATGGAAAGGATACTCTTATCCATTTTCTCAATAATTCAATTTATTATATTTATAATGTTTTTTTTAAATTTGGTAGTCTAATATATCACTTTTATCTAATGGAAAATTGAATCAATAACTTTACACCAAAAACATAACAATTTATTACAATCTATCCAAAATCATTTATAATATTATTAACTGCCCAAAAAAACAACTAATATTAATTACTAAAATTAAAACATATAAAGATGACAAAATTATAAATAAAAAAGTTACCACTAATATTAATTACTGAAATTCAAATATTTAAAAATGATAAAATTGTAAATAAAATGGTTTCGAAATCTCATCATGCCTAAACATGCTTAATTTAAGCCTTTAAATCAAAATCTTGGTTAAAAAATAGCTTAATTCAAAATATTAGTTAATGAATTATTGGGTGAATAAACGGTTAATAGTGAAATTAAAAAAAATTATATTTAATTAAAATTTATTTTTTGGTTTCTTGGTAAAAGATCAATTTTTTAAAATTTAGTTACATAATTTTGTAAAAATCAATAAATGAGTTTTGAGGTTTACACAATTGAGGTGTTTAAAACGTTTCTAAAGATTCAATATCATTGAAAGTATGGATAGTCTAAATTTTTTACATTTCCTTCCCTGCAATTTTACTTGAAATCAAATATAAATGTGTGGAAATTATAATTAATTTACAGAATTTGAATGCTCTAAAAAGTTTTCAAAACACTAAATTAATTTATGTATTTACAAATATATTTTGAGTAATACAAAATCATAATCTTCTCATAATTAATTAAACTATCCTATCCTAAACATAGATTAAAAAAAAATCACCACCATGGCAACAAAATAAAGAGACAAACATCAAACAACAATTAACTTATAAAACAGAAAGCAAATTTAGTTACACACTAAATACAAATCACAATATATGTTAATAATAATAATAATAATTATTATCTATAATTATCTATATATATATGAATTAAATATGTGTACACTAAAAGAAGATGTGATTATATAAACTTTATTGGAATTTATTCCCCATGTAAATGTAATCTATTGGCGTTTCTCCATTGTTTGATTGCATTGTTAAAATCTAACAAACAAAAACCTATGTCATGGTGGCGTTTATAAGGTGCTCACTTGGTTATCTTGATAATGAAGTTATGGGAAGGTGACGTAAAGCTTTTCAAGGCGTTACTATTATTGAGTGCATTACACACGTTTCCCATTTCTCCATCGCTCTTTGTAGGCTTGAATTTGAAGTTAGTATTTTTTATAAAACTTAAATATTATTTTACAGTTATAAAAATTGGCACTCAATAATTGTATTATAATAATAGATTGATTAGAATGATTCATTTATACGTTTTTTTCCCCTTAATTTGTTGTAATTTTTATTATTCCTAAACCTTATTTTCTAATAAATTTTATTTTGTAAATGAAAATTTATTTAGTTAATAATAACAGGGTTTTAATTTTTATCTTTTGGATAAGGAAATAAAATATCAATGTTTTATAAATTAATGGATGTTTACTAAATTTATAAAATTAATGATAATTAGTGATGAATTTAGCTAAACAGATTTTTCCTTTCATTTATATTGTAATAAAGTTGTAAAGTACAGATATTAATTAGGGTAAAGTGTAACATAAATGGTCATTTTGATAAAATGGTAGATAATGACTAAAAATATTTTTGGTAAGAAATATCTTTACTGGCACTGGTAGGAGTTTAAGGAAATGAAAAAGGCTTTCAATTTTTTGTTTGTCAAATATTGTAACAATATAAACAAATATGTTATCCCATAACAAAAATGATAAAGATAATTTTTTTATATAATTGATTTAAGAGTTATTTTTAATAGTTATATGAATTTTTTTTATTTTTATAAATAACATTTTTATTACCAAATTTTGGTGTGTACTTCTATTATTATTGATTTTTAAAACATTTATATTTAAATTTTTTATTGTATGGAGAAAAACCTGAAATAAGTAATTAAATGAAAGAGGGAGATGTACTTTAAGTACAATTTTATTAATTGTAATGAAGGGCATTTCTAATCTAGAATTGAAGACATGTTGTAAAGTTTTGTTTTATAATGTTATCTAGTTATTTTGATTTAGTCAAATATATATATAATTATAATAAATAATATAATTGTTTATATTAAAAATTATTACTAATAATATTTAAATTTTATTTTGTTTTGGATTACTAAGTACATTAATATTAAATGTCTTGATGTGCAAATTTTTTTAACTGAACTAATATTTTATTTATTTAAGTCTAATAATCTAAAATAATTCTAATAACCTAACAATAATTCACATATAAAACATTAAGTGTGTAAATCTAAATATAAGAACCAAAAAATACATCATTAACCTTAACATTTTTAAAACATTCCCATGGTTATTTAAATCCTATCTTATTTTTAAATTAAGTTGTGTAACAATGGGACTCCTTCGACTTAGCATATTACCAAAGCAATTATTTAAAAAATATTAGATTTTATTGTTATATGTGGATGAATGGATGGTTCATATTAACATTGGCTCCATTTTTAAAATAGGAAAGTAGTATTTAAATTTTATTCATACAGCAGAAAGAAGGGATTATTAGTCAACTCGTTCTGAACATTAAAAAATTATATGCCAAATGACGTAGATACCAACTTTAAAATAATAGGTCACTTATTTAGATACACACTTTAATGGATGCTTATCTTAATTTATCATTTATTTATTAGTAATAATTAAGCAAGTGGATAACATTCGTTAAAAGTCACTATTAAGAACACTCCTAAAGTTGTCCGTTTAAAAATAGCTTGTTATATAAAATTAATATTCAATTGGAGTCTACGATACGAAATGATGTATAAAGTTACATATTATTTATACATTTTTAAAAGTAAATATACATGTTATTCAATTAATTAAATAGATGTATTTTGTTATTATGTTCTCTTTTTATAATGAAAATGGAATTCTGAAAACTTTTGGGGGTAGTTTTCAAAAATAAAATAAATGGAGGGAAGTTTAAAAGATATATATATGAAAGTATTAAAATTTTATATTTTTTATGGTGTATATATTTTGGTTGTTTATATATTTAGAGGAGATTGTGATTTTTTATTATTCAAAATGTTTTTTGGACTATATATACAGATTTATCTGTGAATAATGTGAACTAGAGTTATATAGATTATAAATCTCAAACTTATTATTTTAAATAAATTTTATGTAAAATTAGCACTATATTACTTTATATTGACAAATTATCTATATGAGAAAGGCAACCAAGATAACATTAATGTTATAAAATTACAGACTATAGTTCATTATGTGCATGGAAAAATTGTGTTTGGTGCTCTATTAAATCAATGTATTGGTACATATAAATATATTAGTCTTATCTCAAGATGCACAAACCACCTTGATCATGTGATCTTTAGAGTTGAGAAATTATATCATTCTCCACCATTCTAGGAAGCATTTTATTGGGAAGAATTTCTCTAATTAACTAAAGTGAACAACCTCCTATAAACTAGCAAAATAACCCTATATAGAGACCAACCATATCTAATCATGATCAATAATAACAATAACCATAAAAATGATCACACTTAAGATAAGTAGGTGTTATAAATTATAACGTTTCCCCTTAATGACTAAGTGTTTAATCTTCGCGAGTTGAGACCTTCATCAACATATTATTCATTGCATTACATACTCCATTATACGTCAAAGAAAATTTTGATCAATAATGCGTATATCTAATCAAAATTAGCACTTTCCCTCATAACTTGATCATGCATATATCACCGAACTATTGTCCTCTATATAAAGGAAAAATCATCCAAGGAAATGCATCAATAAATTATTATTACAATCATTGGTATCATAAGAGATCCTTCATATACATGGTTCATTCAACTTGTTAATGAACAACCCCTAAATCTAAAACTTCATCTGAAGGGTCTACAATTCATATGGCTCACTGCAAGTGTTAAAGGAAGCCCTAACATGGTTTACTACAAGACACAATCTAGGCTTCTATAGCTTTCACAACCAACTACGGAACTAGAATCATTTGTACAGAGTGCACAACTCCAATCATTTGATTTTCACTACTATGTCAAACTAATTCAAAGACTAAATAATAGAGCATAAAGATAGAATAATTATAAACCTTCTCGGGAGAACTCAAAAAGGATTTAAGATGTTTATCTTATTCATTTCGAATGTATTGCTACATACAAGAATTCAAATATGAGAGTGAAGTCCTCAAAGTGCATGAAATTCCTATGATGTTACACAACAATACCATGCAACAACAAGAACACCCTCTCTAATTGATACAATAACTAGTTTCCCTCTCTCCAAATTGTACAAAAACTAAAATCAATACCAAAATTCAAAGATCCAGAAGCAAAAAGCCCAACATCTCAAAGCGAACCAACATAAGCTAAACAACCAAAAATATCTTTTCCTCCTTGATCTTGCAATTTTTTCTCATGTTGTTAACCTCTTTGCATTCCAACTAAACAAGTAATTTCCCATGTTGTTGACCTCTTTTCATTCTACAGATGAATCGATTCCTTCCTCATAATATGCGAATAAACCAAAATTTGTAACATATATCCCATTATCGTAGTGCATCTAGTAGCAGTTATCTTGTAGAAGCACAACTAAAAAACTAACAATTTTGAGTATGTCAGCAACTCCATGCAATAGGAGTATTGACACACAATATTGGGAGTACCAATTATTTGAAAGTAGTCGTCACTTTGATAAAACATAACTAAACGAACAACATAAGCTATTAGTTGTGTCTATCATGAACTAACATAATAGGAGTATCAAAAACTCAAAATACATCTTAGTAATAACACTTATTATGAACTCAAACATAAACTTATTTTTGTTGATGAGGATTTCTCGCAGCCAAGAATGCTCTTGCATCAGACACCCTTGGTACTAAAATATGAGCCACTATCTCAAGTGATATATCCTTCAGAGATTGAAGTCTACTGTAGGCATCCTAGCTCTTATTCAATCACCCATGACACAACCTTAGATCACTTATTTTTCCATTTGACCAAATACTCTAGATATTCCCTTTGGAAGGTCTTCTTTCCAACTCATGTGGTCAATATTTCTTACACTTCTTCAATAGGATTAACTGGTAATTTTCCTTTTGCTGAGTGGGCATACCTATCTCTTCACTTACTTCTGCCTCTTACAACTCATATAGATCAACCACAAAAAATATTGGAGAGATATCAATGTTTGTCGGAAGCTCTAACTTGTAGGAATTTTCATAAAATTTTCAAAGAATTCTGTGTGGCCCTATTTCCTTATATTTCAACTTGGTGTAGGTACCCATGGGAAATAGTTTCTTCCACAAATGTGCTATTACCAATTCTCCCTCTCCAAAAACCTTTGCTCTTCTTTTCAAATCTTCCTTTTTCTCGAACCTATCATTACTTTGTTGTAATTGTTTCTTCATTTCTTCATTTGTTCATGTATCTATTGCATGTTGTCTGAAAAATCATTTACATCAAAACTTTTTACTTCCTCCAAATATAGAAACTATATCATGGCCATAACACCTTTCGGCGACTGCCTATAAACAATCTAAAATGTGCTTTTACCAGTTGATATGTTCACTGAATTATCGTATGCAAACTCTTCCTATGCCAAAACCATATCCCACTAGTTTGGATTCTCACCACTCAAGCTTCTTAGAAAATTTCCAAGACTCTTGTTCATTAAATTAGTCCCTCCATCTATCTACAGATGATAGGCTAATTTGTATAATAGTTTAGATCACATTTCCTTTGATAGTGTCCTCCAAAAGTGGCCTAGGAACCTTGTATCTCTACCAAAAGTAATGGTTCTTTATAAATCATGAAGTCTCACTACTTCCTTAAAGAATAAAATAACCATTTTAGTAGAATCACATGCCCTTTTGCATGCAATGAAATATTCCATCTTCGAAAACCTATCTTCAACATCCATCACTGGATCATGCTTCCTTTGTGTCCTTGGTAGCCCCATGACAATGTCCATGATCACATATTTCCAAAGCCTTTTTTATATTGGCAATTGAGTATATGACCACGTATTTTGACTTCTTCCCTTTGGTAGTTGGAAAACTATACAACACTCAACAAATGTTCTGACATCCTTTTTGATGTTAGGCCAAGAATACCTCTACTTCACCAACATTGTGCTATTATATGTGCCAAAATGTCCACCTAAGCCTCCACCATGTAGATATTTAATATGATTAACCCTCATTAACCGCAAACGAATGCATAATTTTTATTATTAAATAAAAACCATTCTTGGATATGGTAATCCAACAACATGGTTGTATCCACACTCTAAGGTCCTTTAGAAGTTTTCCAAGCTTCTCCAAAATTGACATCTTCTACATACAAATCCTTAGTGATTTCCAAACTCACCATTTCTACTGAGAAAGTGTTGAGTAGAAACACTCTCATCCTCAAATTATTTGCAACTTTGTTTGAATTTCCATATATATGATTTAGAAAAAAATGTATAACTTTAGAAGAATTCAACCCATTTAGAATGCCTTTGATTCAAATTATCTTGAATATTGATATATTGCAATATCTTGTGATTAGTAAATAAGAAAAATTCCTTTGGTAGAAAATAATGTCTCCAATTCGTCAAAGCTGCACAATAACATGAAATTCCTGATCATATACATAATACTTATTCTTAGTATTATTTAACTTCTCACTGAAGGATGTTATTGGCCAACCTTCTTGACTTAAAATCGTGCCAATTGTTGTCCCACTTGCATCAAAGTGAACCTGGAATACGTTATCAAATTTTGGAAGAACCAAAACAAGTTACTTTGTCACCTTACTTTTCATATCTTCAAATGCTTTCGGTGCTGCTATTATCCATTTAAAATCCCCCCTTTTCATGCCCTCAATTAGTGGTGCACAAGTCTAGCTTAAATTTCTGATGAATTTCTGGTAGAAGCTTACAAATCCATGACAGATTCTCACCTCAAAAGTTGATTGAGGTGTTCACAAATCTAAGACAACCTTCACCTTTTTAGAATCCATCTTAAAAAATTCCTTGGAAATCACAAATCCCATGTACACTAACGCATCTGCATAAATGTACATTTCTTCAATTTGATCAACAACTTCTCTTCCTTCAACGACTACAAAACTTGCCTCACATGTTCACCAGTACATATGTAAAAAATTAGGTCACCGATCTTTTGAATATCTTAAGAATGAAAATACAGGACAACGATGTGGATACATAGCTCAAACCAAATTAGTAGAGGCACAAGTACCCGAGGTAGAGAATGTGCCAGAGACTGGAGAGGTGTTTATGACACATAAATCCCGATTAAAACCAGCAAAGGAGACTACTGAACTAGTCCAAAGAAAATCCTTATTCAAGACAATGTGTAAGGAAAAAGGCAAATGCTACAAATTAGTGATTGACAGCGGAAGTATGAACAATCTAGTCTCCCATGAAATGGTGTAAAATTTGGGATTGAAAAAGATTAAGCACCCCACACCTTATAAGGTATCATGGTTCCAAAAAGGACACCAGTTGTTGGTGCATGAACAAAGTGAAGTTGAGTTTCAGATAGGTAGGTATAAAGACAAGGTGCTCTATGATGTAATGCCAATGGATGCTTATCACATTGTTTTGGGTTTCCCATGGCAGTTTGATGGGAAAGTGACACATGATGGATAGAGAAATTGTTATAAGTTCAAAAAGGATGACATCAAGCACACTGTTGTACCACTGAAAGATGAAGGTACAACTAAAACAAGCAGCCCAAAAGCACTGCTACTTAGTGGAAAGGAATTTTTACAATAGATGGAAGAAGAAGAGGTAAGCTATGTAGTGATTTGCAAGCCAAAGGTAGTAATTTTGTACACTCAAATTGTAGATTTACCCATTGAAGTCCAGGAGCGGTTGCATGAGTTTCATGATATTATAGTTGATGAATTGCCAAGTGAGTTTCCACCCAAAAGAAGCATCATTCATCCCATAGACTTGATACTGGGAGAAATTCTTCCGAACAAGGTTGCATATCAGATGACACCCAAAGAGAATGAGGAAGTGAGGAAGCAAGTCCAAGAATTGTTGGACAAATGATAAATAAGAGAAAGTTTGAGTCCATGTGTTGTACCCACAGTACTAAGTCCAAAGAAGGGTGGAGAATGGAGAATTTAAATTGACTCTAGAGAAATCAACAAGATCTCCATTTGTTACAGGTTTCCATTGCCATGGATGGATGGTATGATTGATTTCTTGGGTGGAGCAACTTTCTTCTCAAAGATTGACCTGAAAAGTGGTTATCATCAAATTCGGATCAAAGAAGGAGACGAGTGGAAGACAGCTTTCAAGACCAATGAAGGCTTGTATGAGTGGATGTTCATGTCATTTGGCTTGTCAAATGCAGTTAGTACCTTTATGTGGCAGATGAATGAAGTCTTTAAGGAGTTCATTGGTAAGGTTTTCATTGTTTACTTGGATGGCATTTTAATATTCAATCAAACTAAAGAAGGGAACTTAAGGCATTTGAAGTATGTTTTAGAGAGATTGAAATAAGAAAATCTATTGATTAACATGAAGAAGTGTTATTTTAGGAAGAGTGAGATTGTGTACTTGGGCTTTTTTCATTTCTAAGAATGGCTTGAAAATGGATCTAGAAAAGATAGAGGAAATTGCAAATTGGCCCTCACTTAAGAATATTTCTGAGGTGAGAAGTCTTCATGGCTTAGCTAGCTTCTACATAAAGTTTATCAAGAATTTTAGTGGCATTTGTGCACCTATAATTGACACCATCAATAAGAATAGACAACCTTTTTATTGGACAACAATAACAATTTTTTTTTTTCAACTATTGAAGAAGAAGATCACTGAGAAGCCGATGTTGAAGTTACCAGACTTCAATCAGCCCTTTCAAGTGAGATGTGATGCTAGTGGAATATCCATTGGAGATGTACTGAGCCAAGAAGATAAGACCGTTGCATATTTCAGCGAGAATTTAAATGAGTCAAAATAGAAATACTCTTCCTATGACAAAGAATTTTATGTGGTGGTTCAAGCTTTGAAGAATTTAAGGCATTACTTGATGCCTAACGAGTTTGTTATATACAAAGATAATTATGCCTTACAATACATTATGCAGCAACATAAGTTAAATCATAAACATGCAAAGTGGGTGGAGTTCCTTCAAAATTTCACTTTTGTTTTGAATCACATTAGTGGGAAGGAAAATAATGTTTCTGATGCCTTGAGTAGGAGATGCTTAATCATGCAGGAAAGTCAAATACAAACTTTAGGCTTTGATTATTTGAAGGACTTATATGACATTGATGTTGATTTTAAAGAAGCTTTTGTAGCATGTAAAATCACAGACAATAGGGACAATAGTCCATGGAAAGAGTTTATGTTGCAGGATGGGCTATTGTTCAAGAACAATCAGTTATGTATTCCCAATTGCTTAATGAGGGAAAACCTGGTCCAAGAAAAGCATAGTAGTGGGTTGGATGGACACTTTGGTGTTGAGAAAACACTTGGGCAGCTGAGTCACTTCTATTTTTGACCTAAGATGAAGGAAGATGTATAAAGGTACATGAGTAAGTGCAAGGTATGTCAACATGTGAAAGGGAGGAGTCAGAATGTTGGACTATACATGCCATTACCCATTCCCAACAAACCTTGGGATTCGATGAGTATGGAATTTCTTTTGGGTTTACCGAGAACTCAACGAGGTAATTATTCAATCCTTGTAGTTGTGGATAGATTTACTAATATGACTCATTTCATTCCATGTTTCAAAACTAGTGATACCACCCATGTGGCTAATCTATTTTTTGAGGAGATTGTTTGGTTGCATGGTTTTCCAAAATGTATAATCTCTGATAGGGACACAAGATTCACCGAACATTTTTGGAGGACCTTGTGGAAGAAACTTGGAACTAAGCTAAATTTTAGCTCAGCCTATCATCCACAGTTCGATGGGCAAAAAAAGTTGTAATAGGAGTTTGGGTAATTTGTTGAGGAGTTTACTAGGTGACCAACCAATGCAGTGGGATCATGTTCTAGCCGAGGCTGAGTTTTCGTATAATGACTCACAAAATAGGAGCACAGGAAAGAGTCCATTTTAGATCTTGCATGGCATGCATCCGAGGGGAATTTGTGAGCTAAGAGACTTTGGAAATTTTGAGCATAGAAGTATTGATGGAGGGGATTTTGCAACAACTATGAGTGAGATACATGAGCAAGTAAAACAAATATTACAAGATACAAGAAAAAATTACAAGCAGCTAGCAAATTTACACAAGAAGGAGGTAAACTTTGAAGTGGGAGACGTGGTCCTAGCTCACCTATGAAAATAGAGGTTTCCAAGGGGAGAATATAAAAAAATGAAAATGAAGAAGATAGGACCTTGTAAGATGCTCCACAAGCTTTTAGTGAATGCTTATGAGCTAGAGTTACCTCTAGAAATTGGCATTTCACTTATTTTTAGTGTAGTCGATTTGTATCCTCATAGTTGGTGATGCAGATCAAGCTTCTGGGAATCTTGACCAAGATGAAGGAAAGGAACAACAGTCCTTGAAGAAAATTCCTGTGGCAAAGAGTTTAGAGGCTAAACATATTTTGGATACATGTGTTGCTAGAAGACAAGAATGAAAGAATACTTGCAATATCTTGTGATGTGGAAAGACCGTCTGATGGAGGATTCTACTTGGATAGATGAAGCAGCACTACAGAAAGAATGCCATTCTATAGAAGATCTTATGAGCAAGAGCTCATAGAATTTTCTTTATTGGGGAGTTTGATGCAGGTGCATTAGGCCAAGCACATAAAAATGATAAGTTATTAAAGTCATACCAAGCACCTAACAATGTGATCTATTGATCATTTGTCAAGGCTAGAACATTTAAAGTTATCTGCGAAAAGTTTTTGATATTTAGTTAATATTAGTTAGGAATATTTTGTTAAAGAAATGATTTAATAGCTAGTAGGTAGCAAGGGCTAAGGGAAATTGGTTCACATCCATGAACTCATTTGTTGGACAGTTTGCTTTTAATTTTTGGGGAGAGAGGAGGAACATTTTTGTGTGCTCGATGTTTTGGTGTGAGATTGAAGTTAATTGAACAATATTTCTTAGACCAGTTGTTAGGTCCCTATACTACTAGTGTAACCCATTATTATTATTAGTGGAACCCCCTTATTATATTGTTGTGCCCATGTAGTACTCATATTGTTATTATTGTGCCCCATAGAAGTCCACTATTTTTATTGTTGTGCCCTTACATTATTATTGTTATGTCGGCTCTGATTATATTATAACCCCTTAGACTTCTATATATATAAAGGAGGTCTTGTTATTTGTATCATCCAAGAATTATTCATTTGTGTAATGTAAAGGAGGTTTCCCACTCGAAGAGGCATTTTGAAGGTGTTTATCTATCTTTTCTATCTTCTTGTGAGCTGGTTTCATAACATTTGGTATCAGAGCTTTGGATTCTAGGGTTTCGTTGCTCCAAACAGGTCATTGTGGAATTTTCACCATAACATTTTTTCCTACGATGTTTCAGAAGCTAAGAAAAAACCCCATTTGAGATGAAATCTCACTTAACCTTGGTTCTAAATTTCAGATCTTGTCTCACTATATTTCTGGAGATATGATCTGAGGAAGTTAGGGTTTTTGCAAGTTCCATAATTTCATCTAAAATAGATCATCGTGGAATTGTCTCTATAATTTTTTCGCTACGAAGTTTCAGAAAATAAAAAAGAAACCCATTTGAGAAGAAATAATTCTGAACCATGGTTCCAAATTTTAGATGTTGTCTCGCTATATTTGCAGATATATGATTTGAGGAATTTAGAGTTTTTGTAGACTCCTTAATTACATCCTAAACATGTGACCTTGGGAAAATCATCATAACTTTCTCTCTGAGCATCGTATTGAAATTTTGTAAGAAGTTAAAGAAAGAGGATGGAATTTAGTTTTTTTTTGGTACCTAATGTTGACACAGTGATACATGGAACGTTATACAAGTTCACTCTACTGAACTATTCTATAATTAGGTCATTGTGGGAGATTAGGAATAGATCTTTCTTCGGGAATCCAATTGCAATCAAACTTGCAGAGTTAGAAAGAGGACTCAGAGGGCTATTACTGGCCGAAATTTCAGAACTTAAAGATCCAAAATTATAGAGTTACAGTCATTTCAAGATCGAGCTCCTAAAATCAAGAAAAAGCGAGATGAGGAAGTTTGATGGCAAGGATCTAGTAAATTGGATACTATAGATGGAGAAAAATTTTGATCTACATGGTGTACCACTATTACAAAAGGTACGTGCTGCATTTAATTATTTAGAACTGAATCAATTTTTATGGTATAAAGGGTTTTGTTCTCGTAAACCACTTTTCACGTGGTCAATTTTCACGAAGGAAATGATAGCACATTATGAGGATAGAAAGAGAAACACCTTCTTTAGTCAATTGGTAAATCTGAAACAAAAGCGTTCAATGGCAGAGCACATTGAGGACTTTCAAAAATTGAATGTAAGGGTAAATGATATTCTAGAGAATCAAAAGATAAATAGTTTTATCTATGCCATGGACGTTGATATCAATGGTATGAAAGCATATTGAAAGAAAGGGATGGAAGATTTGAGGAAAGACATCGAAGGTTTGAAGGAATGTGGGACAAAGCTGCTAAAATAAAGGCTTCCTAATGACGAAAATGATTAAGAAACATCAAAAGAAGAGGATATACACCGAGAACCAAACCTAGAGAAAGAACAAATGAATCCGACTGTATCTTGTATTGCAATGGCAGGAATTGCCACTTTTAAAATTCTCAAGATAGAAGGACATATCAGGAAAAAGAAGGTCAAGCAATGAAATATAAGGAAGAAAAGTGTCAAGAAACATCAAAAGAAAAGGATACTCACCAGGAACCAACCCCAAAGAAAGAAGAAATGAATCCAACCATATCTTGTAATACATTGGTCGGAATTACCACTCCTCAAACTATAAAGATAGAAGGACATATTAAGAAGAAAAAGGTAATAGTGTTGATTGATTCGGGTAGAACCCATAATTTTGTTCATTGTAAGATAGCCAAGGAATTGAATTGCTTCTTCTATCTAGTACCAGAGTGTCAAGTGACGGTTGTAAGCGAAGGAACCATAAATTTCTCTCGAAAGTGCCACTAATCTATGGGAGAATATGTATTTAATAGCCCAATGCTTTCCATTCCAATGCGTGGTGTTGATGATGTACTAGGAGTCCAATGGCTACAATCCTTGGGTACAACAGCTTCTAATTTTCAAGAACTTTTCATGAAATTTTCTTCAGAAGGAAAGGAAGTTGAACTAACGGGTATCATAGGGAAACTAGGAAAGATAATCATCTCTAATGGAATGAAAAAACTTATAAATAAAGAACAATGAGGTGGAATTGCACAATTATGTTCGCTAATGGTTCCCACATCGAAATCATCTATTTCTCTAGATCTCAAAAAAGTCTTGGACAATCATTCCAAGGTATTTGATACTCCCAAAGGTCTCCCACATGTACGTGATCATTATCATTCTATTCGTTTGATGGAAAGCTTTAATTTTTATTCTTGCCCTTCTCAAGATTGTGACAGGTTGGATAGGAGAATTTTCCCTCTCACTATTTCTATTGTCAACCATTTGAAAGTCAGCTATGATGTCTTCATCATTCATTGATGTAATGTATGCACACACAGAAATATTAATGAGATCATCATAATTTAAATTCTCTCCAGCTTTATCTTCTTCTACCACGTCTTTGCAAGCAACTTCATGTGGCTCATCCCATTGATCTTCAACTCTTTGTTCCTCTTCACACCCTTCTTGAAGATTAGCTCATGAATCTTGCACAATAGACTGTGCCTCTTGATTCTCCCGGTCATCAACAGAACCATGTTTTTCTAAGATTTCTTTTGACTCGAACTTACTGCCCATGCTAATGCTTCCAAATTCCCACATGAGAAAATCATCATCGTAGAATCAAAAATATCTAAAAATATAGACATGTTAAAGTCCAACTTATCTCGCATCAAGATTCTTTTTCAGCTCCACACGGTCCTCTAACGAGCTCCAACGGCTTGGTTACCACGTAGGTGGGAAACTTCTCCCTTTGGCAACTCTTCAACTGTAGAACCTTATAGTCTATGGCTTCTATGCCACGCAGGTCTCAGTGCCCTCGGCTCCGGCGACAAGCAACTAAATGACCTCTCACAAGCTGGAAACACTATCAATATCTAATTCTGAAGCACATATTTCTGAATATGGGTTCAAAATAGCAAAACAAAAGTTCACATTTTCTATGGCATATAATAATTTAAAAGAGAAATTTACCTAATTGAGTTTCAGATCTCCATAACCTGAACTCAGATCTCCACAACCTTCAACTTCTAGGTTTCTCAAACAATAAAATTTAAAAAAAAATGAGAATTAAAAAGGCACAAACATCAAATGAATTCAATCCACCATAGTGTTATCGGGAAATCTAGTTTCTATGCAGAGCTGCTAGTCCCACTGAGACGGGTAGCTATCTTAGAAACAAACTGATTAAAGTTACTTCCATTTTCCTTTACGAGAAGTAGGTAGGAGAGGAGCAAAGAATACCAACCTCAATCTTTCGCTGGGTTCCCTGCTTGTTCCTTCTCCCCTCTAACAGATCTTTTCCGCTCCTTCCTTGATTACCCCGCTTCAAAGAGTACCTGTAAAGTCATGGAAGCATTATACCTTCAAAGTATTGAAATCTACAATCATAAACAATATAGGACCAGCTATATATTGACCACACAAATGCATATATCATCAAACATACAGGAATGTGGAGGAAAAATTGAATAGCTTTATTGATATAAAGATTAGAAGAGAGGATTACAACCCATTGATCTGACCCAATGTCATCCTCCTAGCATGAAAGGCCTTCTTCACCTCATAAAAAACTTAGATCACCCAACACTATAATGTTCCACCAGGAAACCAACAACACTTCCTTATAAGATACAAGATTCCAGCCTCTAGATCTCTGGGATGAGGGATCCATATATAGGTGATTGCAGGGGGGTGAGTCAACTTCTGGGATTTTGATTAGTGTCCTCTCTGTGATAGTTCATGATTCCACTTGGATATTCATGATCTCTTACTCATCCCTGGGTGAATTCAGAGAGGCAAGTGTCACAAGAGAAGTTCCTGGAAGATTCCATTTCATCCACCTCGCAAACTGTCTCTGCCATTTGTCTACTCTCACACATCGCACCCTACAGAAGGGATTTTCAGTATGCATCGCACTTTTTGCATGTGGCAAGTGAGATGCATCGCACCCTTTACACTGAGCAGTTTGTATGGTCTAGTTTTGACCAATTCTGAGCCGTTTTCTGTGGAGAACTTCTGGGAGATAATGTAATCAGCTGACCTTGTTCCTTTAGGGTATGAAACAACACTTTTAGGGATTCAGAAGCCCTTTGTTTATGGACATATATGATTGGGGTTACAGTTCCCAAATATGTCTATAACAGTTGTCCTCTAAAGCATGAGGTCGAAAATCTTTTGATGTAGGGTGAAATGCTTTATCATGAGGATCTGATGTTTTTCAAACTGGAAGGTGACCTCTAATAAGATACAATACAATACATTATCTTCAACATTTTCATGATCTAGCTGAGGTGGGCATTCCCATGGTCAGCTTTATAAATTCATTTTCATGTACATAGGATAGGCAACCGTCTGTGTGGCAGACTGATGGTTCTGATAGAGCCATCATCCTTTGATTCGAATGATCATCTATGAAGCAATGATGTACATTTGATGTCTTTATTTTCCTGAATATATCGCAGCCCAAATGGATGAGACTAGATTCAGGGTCTTCAAACTCGTCCAATATTCACCTAAAGTATAATTCAATCCATGTGAAAAATGTTCTGGAGTCGAACATGGAAAGACATCGCCTGATTACCAGGCAATGATGTAAGTTGTTAACAGGGAATGATGTAAGTTGTTAACAGGCATGAGAGGAAGTTGTAAGTTGTAAGTTGTAAGTTTTTAACACCACGTAAAATCTTTTGGTCGAAGGCCATTGATGTAAACATGTTGCCGGAAGTGAGAAACTTGCCATTGAGGCATGCAAGCTTCAAAGTACTGAAAGGGTTGTTCCTAGGTTGACCTCTTGGATAGTGAGCTGTCGTCGACAAGAAGTAACCCGTCGTAGGAGGGCCTTAATGAATCCCACATCTACGACACGGAACGGAGCAAATGGTTCTGTTGAGGTGAAAACAATCTAATGATACAGGTTTCAGGGTGGCGGTCATGAAAGAATGAAGGGTGAAGGTATTGCAACGGTTGAGACACAAGCTAGGTTGGTGAATTCTCTGATCGACATCTCTTGAACATATCGGTGACACTGAAATGGATTGGTAGCGTTAACCCCAAAGATGGATGGTACGACAGACCAATGGTAGTATGACTAGTGAATAGAATAACCCAACCCAACTCAATCATGGTGATGGAGTGAAAGTGTCGTGTTCAAGAGCGATTCGCTACCAATAAAGTTTCTTCAAGTTTTCTTCCCAATTTTCCCCAGTCATTGGTGACCAGTACCTCTTTATTTTTATCAAGCTTGAGAAAGATAAGATATGTTTTTTCTATAATTTGCCCTTCGGGAAAACCCATTGCTATGTTTTAATGAGCTTAGCGACAGTGAAATTCGTTCTTGTCTCTATGGACAAGTTTGTCGCTATTGGTTTTAATGAGTTTCATGACAAATACAACTCGATCCTTTTTCAATTTTAGAGAGGCTGAAAAGGGATGGAAAGGAAACTCCAGTAAACCTTTTTCATCATATAATCGCTTAAGTCTGAAAAGTATAAAATAATACAAAAGGGATGAATTTTCGATAATTTTAATGAGTCGAACAAGACAAGTGCTCGATATTTTTGTGTAATATCCCTCAGGTCCAAAAAGATTAAAATCTAGAGGAGGGATAGCACTTCTGATAGCTTTAACGAGCTGGAGAGGCCAATTGCTTGGCAATATTTTCATATTTTACGAGTCAGCTGAAAAGAGCTTCAAGGAGACTCGTTTTTGAGCAACGAGTGATATTTTCGGGTAGCTGTTGATTCCAGGTAAGGTTTGGAATTTTCCAATCATGGCAGTGTCACAAGGATGGCTAACAGAATCACTCATCGCAGCTATTCCTCAAAAAGGGTAAACAATCAAATGGGGGCTTATGATCGGCTAAAAAAGAGTGGAGGTGATGATGAGAACACGACCAAGGCACAAAAGCTAATGATAATGCACTCGAAATGGTTATTTACCGGAGGTTGGTTCAATTTTTTAATGAGCTTAAACTCTGGGGGAACATTTGCTCATTGCTTAGGTTTAATTTTTAACGAGCTTGAACTTTGCATAAAAACTACTCGTGATAATGGTCATTGATATTCGACCCACCGTTAACACTATGTTCTTTGTTCGTACTACCTGTTCAATTGCTCCATCAAACTGATTAGAAATGACAATACATGCTTGAAAAATGAGCTAAAACACTAATACCTTACTCAAATTACGTGAAAAGTAACTTAAAAGGAGTTTTCTACCCCTCATTTTACCATTTCATTTGAGCTTGAGATCGTTGGGGCTTGGAGGTGTTTTCCCCCTTGATTTTCACTAGCTGATTTCAGGAGATTCTGTGGACGATTCTTGGTGCCATTTGGACCAGGTAGGAGCTAAACTTGTGCTCTTCAGTTGCATTCTTTCCTTTTTGAATTCTGAGCATGTTTCTCTACGTTTCTGAGCCTCTCGGGTTTGAACAATTCATTCTGCCCCCATCGCACCTTGTGTATATCGAAAGGTGCGATGCATACTGGGATAGCCATTGGCTAGTCAGTATGCATCTCACCTAGTACACAGCTAGGGTGCGATGGGCACAAGGAGGGAAACTTGTGCACTGTTTTTTCATGGAAATTTTGCCTATTTTTTGCCAAATCAGGATCCTAACTCTTCTCTTGTTTGTTTTTCAGAGATTCATCGGAGCAAAATGGTTGTTACATGGTGAGAACACGAGCATGAAGAAGAGGACATGGTTGTTTTACATGATCTGGGTACGGTAGCTGCATTTCGGAACTGTGGTTTGCTCAATTTCTTCCACATATCCAGCATGAGGCAAAAAATCAACTTGTTGTAATATTTCCTCGATGCATGGGATCCTACCAACCAGGTGTTCCAGATTAGAGGCAAATCCATCCCCTTGACCGTCGTGGACATCTACTTTTTGACCGGTTTATCGAGGCGTGGTGCCTCTCTCTCACTATCAGGTTCTCCCCATGGGGGCGAATCTGTGAGGGATTATATTCGTCGATACTGTAGAGAATGATCTCAGCTGAGTAGGGACAACAAGACCAACATCCAAGATGTCACTGACTGGTCCTTGAGGGCCATCTTGTTCACCTTTGCTAGACTGGCTGGTAGTGCGGCTTTTCACTTGGCCAACAGGTCCTATATGTAGTATGCCTTGGAATGCCTTGAACCGAAGGTATTCAACTGGTGTGATGCAGTACTTCCAGTGATAAAAGAACAACTTACCAAGGTGAAAAATGGACGATCTAAGAACTTTTCCTATGGTTCCAAATTGTTCGCTTTCGCCTTGGAGAATATCCCACTGATGCAACCGTAATACATTTCACTTAGTTTTCCGCCACCGACTGAGCCACGGATGTAGAGATGGGTTGCCTGATGGCTCAACATGCTGGTCAGCCATAGGTTTCTTTCTCTGATGCCTTCTTTGGGTGGTTCAACCATCAGGAGATGGTTTATGCCAAGTGTTCGTATGCTGGTATGGATATTTTGGGTGACCCAGATTTGGTGCTACCGACTAGTGAGCAGTGGAGTGCTATAGGTAGAATTTCTATTCATATCCTTGTTTATTCCTTTTATAATGTTCTTGTGATTTCTTTTATCAATACTAATCAAAAGTCATGCGCTCATGCTATCGGACCGATGCGACCAGAAGTGCGGCTGAGAGCACCAGCTACCGTGCCAGCAGGAGAGGCTGTAGGGAGGGTTGTCCTTCACGACCTGGATGTGGCTGAGACTCTTGCAGCATTGCAGGATCAGATTGAAGGCCTCACTCTTGGTATCCCAGATGTGAGGACTGACGAGCTACCTTTGAGATTACAATGACATACTACTGGTGTGCCATGTCGATGGACTAGGCTTTTACGCATGATTGAACAGGCAGTGACTTGTTATCACCAGCACCATTACACTAGGGTGCCCCGTAGCATTTTGAGTTTTTGGGTCATTTGACCGATTTTGTTTTGGACATAGAACACTATGTGTAAACCATAAACAATTTATATATATTTTTGATTTTGGAGCTTTATTTTGGTTAAGTTACATGATCCTGATGCAAGTATTGATGAAATGTTTTTCTTTTCTAAATGTAGCAAATGTCTATCTAACACATAATTTGTCAATGAATCTGTGAATGTGTTTAAGTTTCTAGAAATATGTTGATGTTGGATAGAATCGAACTGTCTTTCCAAAATCTTGACCCTTAGGAACATGTGATAGATAGCTGGATTCCGCATAGAATAGATACCGATGAGCTGTAGAATGAGGAGCTGTGAGTCTAGCTTGACAACAAGTCGGCGTATGCGATGTGCAATGGCATCAGAGAGGAGCTCTATCAATGCACTATATTCAGCGATGTTGTTCATTGATCGGCCAATACATACCCCTCTAAAACTTACTAACTCACTGCTTGGATCAAAGATGGCCCAGGCTGCAGAAGATAGCTTCCGCGAACTATGGCTTGCTTCGTCGACATATCCAAAAAATGATTCCAATGTGTTTGACATCCATAACAAATGCGAAAATGGATTACCTAACCAAAACGATTGCTCTTAGCGAAAACAAAAAACGTAACAAAAGCATATGAAGAGGTTACTACATTGAGTCAAGCATAGTAACTCTTAAGGTACAACCCATTTCGGGGTTGCGTCAGTGGAATCCCATAATAGTCTACTAACTCGTAGGCCTCTTTTGTTAATACACTCTTAACAATATAGGTGCCCATCCATAAATACTGGAACTTACCTGCTCCCAACTTCTCGGATTCCTGGTCGTAAAGTAAGACTAGGTCACCTTCTGAGAAGACACGGGGTTTGACATTCTTGTCAAACTGTGCCTTGACTCATTTCTTATGCACTTCGTTAGCCAAGGCGGCATCACGACATGTTTCATCAAGTTGGATTAATTCCAAGAAATTAGCCTCTTCTTCTGAAGTTCCAGGGAGAAGATCGACTGGGAGTTTGAGTGACGAGATTTCACACTGAACTAGTAAGATTGCTTCCATGCCATACACCAACTGAAAGGGTGTAAACCCGGTCGCATTTCTCACTGATGTTTGGTATGCCCACATGGCTGAGTATAGGATTAGATGCCAACTCCGTTTATGGACTTCAATCATCCTTTGCAGCATGCGCTTCACGACTTTGTTGATTGCCTCAACTTGCCCGTTAGCTTGCGGATAATACAGAGTAGAGCTGTCGTGGGACAGTCCTAATTTGGAAACCAACTCAACCATCATGTGATTGCGAAAATGCAATCCATGATCTGTGATTATATCTTGTGGAACACCGAATCTAGAGACTACATGATTGAAAAATAAAAGAGCAGCCGTTTCACAATTGTTGTTTAATGTAGGCATTGCCTCAGCCGATTTCGTAAAACAGTCAACTGCGACTATGATATACCAATGCCCCCTGGCCGAGGTGGGGTTACATGTCATGAAATCTATGCCCCATTTTGCAAATGGCCCAACACCGACTACTAGCTACAGAGGTGTGGGTGGTATTCTAGTTTTGCGATTAAAAATTTGACAAGCATGGCAACTTTTGACTGCGGTTATGCAATCCTTGAACATTGTTGGCCAGAAGTATCATACTCGTAAAATCTTTTGTGCAGTAGCATAGCGAGATTGATGCCCCCCACATTTGCCTGAATGACAATCGTTCAGGACTTTTTCAGCCTCGTCATGGGTAAGGCACCTCCGCAGAACTGTATCGATACCACGATAGTAAAGTGTATCACCGACGATCATGTAGTATTTTTCTTGGTATCGAGTACGTCGTTGCTCTAAACAGGAGGTACTAGACCTATATGTTTGGGTCTGGAGATAGATGATTATATCTCCATACCACAGATCGCTTGAAGATATCAGAAATAAATATTCATCCACAATTGTTGCATTGGATGTTGAATCGTTGGACGACGATGGGAGATTGCATAGTAACTTCGCGAAAACTAGGGCCTTCTTTGATTTGGATTTTACGAATTCTGGATCAAACTCTTGCAAAATTTCTATCCATTTGGAATATTTGCCCCCCAGTAATTGTCACGACAAGATATAAGTCATGGGGTTGCAATCTGACAAAATGGTAGTTTTTCGAAAGAGGATATAGTGTTGAAATCTCTGTATCACTTGAACAGCTATGAGAGCCAGCTTTTCAACATAGGAGTACTTGGTTTCTGTACCATTTAAGTTTCGACTTAAATAATAAATAGGATGTTCAATTCCATTGTCTTCTTGAACTAAAACCATTGCTATGGTCGTATCTGCTGCAGCCAAATACAGGTTAAAGGTTGACCCTGCGTTCTTTAAACCAAAAGGTGTTCGAAATAATACTGAGAGGGGGGGTGAATCAATATTATCACATCAATAAAACTTTTTCGTTTCCATATTCAGATTCATATATGCTACTTCCACAACTTCTTATGATTCGGTTAGTTGATCCTTAATGAGTGAATTAGAACATTATCAACCATATTAACAGTAAACAAGTGCAGTAAAATAGAACAGATCATCACACATAAGCCACACACATGAACACCATGATATAAGGTGGAAACCCAATGTGGGTGAAAACCACCTGCTGCAATAGGTCTCTATCTTCTTTCAATTAGAAACTTCTTTTTACAATTGTACTGTTGCAGTCCTTTACCAGTACGTAGGCTGCAACCTGCAGAGAGCTACAACCCTCTCTCGTTTTCCAGACTCTCCTGGAAGGGAGCTACAACCCCCTTAGCTCTTGCACTAGCCAAGATACTAGTACGTAGGTGCTGGCCTA
>APFE031132889.1:31291-71193 GCA_000404065.3 Pinus taeda
GATAGCCTTAAATACGTTTCAGAAAAAAGATTATCCTCTGAAGAGAAACAAAAGTGGGTCACAAAGATGTTGGGTTATGACTTTGAAATCATCTACAAAAAAGGGAAGCAAAATGTGGTGGCAGATGCACTCTCAAGAAAGGATGAGGATGTGGAAGCATTGTTGTGTGCCTTTTCTATTATCCAACTAGATTGGATAAATGAAGCAAGGGATGAATGGAAGAAGGACGAAGAAGTATGGCCACTTATTCAAAAGTTGCAAAAGATCCCAATTCAAACAATATTGTTAGAAATTGAAGAGGAAGGAAAAATCATATTGGAACCTGTAGCAGTCACAGAAACAAGAAACCGACAGCTACGAAATCGATCAATTTCAGAGTATATCATCAAGTGGAAGAACTTACCCACTGAAGATTCCACATGGGAGGACAAGAATTTTATACAAAAGCATCAAGAACTACTCAAGCGTTGAGGAAAACGCTTTTTGACGGACAGGGGCATGTTAGGCCCCTATACTACTAGTGTAACCCCTTATTGTTATTAGTACAACCCACTTATTATATTGATGTACCCATGTAGTGCCCATATTGTTACTATTGTGCCCCATAGAAAGCCACTATTGTTATTATTGTGCCCTTACATTATTATTGTTATGTTGGCTCTGATTATGTTATGACCCCCTAGACTCCTATATATAGAAAGGAGGTCTTTTCATTTGTATCATCCAATAATTGTTCATTTATGTAATGTAAAGGAGGTTGCCCCTTCGAAGAGGCTGAATTCTAAGGCGTCGATCTATCTTTTCTATCTTTTCTTGAGCTAGTTTCATAACAAATACAATAGTATTATTGACGTGGTTAAAACTCTTAAAGAGGGAAATAGTCCACGGCCTGAGCCAACATGACCACTTCAGGAAATTTATTAATGTAAAAGAAAGAAAATTTACATAAGCTTCTCTCATGAATGGTCACCTTACAAATGAACCACCATGCTCTTTAAATAGAGATCATGGACCAATCAGGTGTCAAGCCATGGATCAAGTGTCAGTAACACCGAGGAGAGAATGAACCGTCAAATCACTTCATGTCTAAAACACATTGTGACTATCATATTTTAAGTTACAAAATATACATACTAAAGAAGCACACTATACCTAACTATACACTAGACCAAGTTATACTTAACTATTTCCTATGTGTTGAAATATCCTAACATCCCCCCTTAAGAGCAACTTGGGAGAGGATTGAAGGATGTAAGAATATGACACAATAGGAAAAGGAAGGAGGCATTAGATTTTATCCCCCCTTAGTGACAACTTCCTCAACTCCAACCATAAATCTAAGTTTAGCAAACTTCACCTCTGTGAGAGCCTTTGTAAATTTGTTTGCAATTTGAATATCGACTGAACAATATTGCACTTCAATAACATGGTCATGAATGAGCTTTCTGATGAAGTGTATGTGTAGTTCAATGTGTTTTCTGCGCTGATGTTGAACTAGATCTTTGAATAGTTGAATGGAACTTTGATTATCACACCAAAGTGTAGTCAGATGCTGTTGTTGAAAGCCAAACACTGATAGCATCTGACGAAGCCACATGGCTTTCTTAATAGCTTCTACGATGCCACGATACTCTGCTTCTGCTAAAGAAAGAGAAATGTCACTCTGTTTCTTGCAAGCCCATGTAATATGTCCATAACGAAGAGTGAAGACATAACTTGCAGTAGACTTCCGATCATCAGGGTCACTAACCCAATCCGAATAAGTGAAACCAACCAATAGAGGAGATGCTTTTGCACTGTAATGAATCCTAAACTGAATTTTACCTCGAACATAACGAAGTATTATTTTAGTTTCTTTCTGACACAGGGAAAACTGCCTAAAGGCAATTTCCCTGGCTTCCACAATCACCTTATGTAAACTTATGGGTTATGGCCCACCTATACCAATCAAAAGCATTTACCTTGGTGTTTTTAACAAAAACCCAACCAATCACCAAACATCGCTTTAACATATAATCCACCAACAAATGTCTATCCCTCTTGAATGCAAAATACTAGACTCTAATTAAAATAAACTCGCGTCCATACACTTCTTAGGTCCGCTCAGTAATTAAAAAACAATTGAACAACAATTGAACATCAATTGAACAAGAACTGAACAATAACTCAACATCAATTGAATAACAACTGAACAACAATTGAACAACAACTGAACAACGATTGAACAACAACTAAACAACGATTGAACAACAATTGAACAACAACTGAACATAAATTGAACAACAATTGAACAACAACTGAACAACAATTGAACAACAACTGAACAACAATTGAACAAAAACTGAATAAGAATTGAACAATAATTGGTATTTGAACAACAACTTGTCCCACATTAACTTTCCCTTTTTGCAGAGGCGCTTCACTCTACGCCGTTGATCTTACCATTCAATCCTACGATTGATAGTCACCCGATCATCGCACATTGCATATCGCAATTTCTCTTGGCCAGGGTTCATTCACTCATGAATGATGTGATGCAATATTAATCTAGCTGTCAACATCAACAATGATTGAATGCTCTGCAGCCCTTCAACTAACACACGGCTTAAAAACAGGGCTAACCCCCACCATTGATTGTGATGTAAGTGTCGACTAATGAGATCGATAGTTAAAATTGAGTGTGGGTCTTCAACCACGATCAAGGAATCTCGTACTCTCCTACCCCCACTGTGGTTGCTGGATAGACTTCCTCTTGGTTTCGAACAAAGAATTAACATCTTGATTTCATTCCTGGAATGGCCGAATTCAGGGGTTAACATAGATATTCCTTCGTAGTTCCACTAAGTTGTCTCTAAAAAAGAAATGCACAGATTCCATTCTAGTTTGAATTTCCCGAATTACGTATTGTGTGGAATAGAGTTCTCCTAGCTTGATCAGATCCAAATCTTTGATCCTCCTGATCCAAAGATCACTATGACAAATGGATTAAATGACTTAATATACACATAACTGCTTTAACTTCGATTAGATCATCATGATGATCACAATTTCTCTCTCTTGTTCCACTAGATTCCCGTACGGAGCTCTCGGCTAATGATTCACACTAAACTTCACACAGACATAGTTTCATATACCAACCTTACCTAATTAGAGAATTGACATGTCATACATATATGACACTTTATTTGATTGTCGAACTCCTAACTTAATTTCACCTTCTTACTCTGCATAAAACAAAGTTCTCCTTCATGGATATGACTCAATCTTCGTGGACAGACAAGATACCTCCTTCAATGCTGTAAAGAAATTACACATACACACTCCAAATTCTTAAAACACTTTACGCTGCTCCAATCACTAAGAGATCACGTAATAGCTAGTCAAGTTTCATGACCTCTGCAAATACCTTCTGCGTTGATAACTTCATCTCGGCATCATAGGCTTCTTCAGTGCATATTTTCAGATCTAAAGATCCGACTTATTACAATGGTATTTTAAAATGATAGAATTTCTTCAACGCAGAACATTAAAGGAGCTAATCTCTTATCCAAGACTTCAATAGGAATTCAATCAATAAACAATCATCCAAGATGAAATAACATAATGAAAAATTTCTTTCATTAATCAAACTATATACATAAAATACTTGGCCCAATTTGTACATTTGAAATGGCCCTCACACATTTCCTCACACCCATCTCTGTCTTTTCCTCTATCGTTACTTCTCCCTATCCTCTCTATCCTATCCTCCTCACACGCAAGCTTACATTTATAAAATTAATTACATAGTTATGGATTATTCTAAATCCATGATTTCCTCCATAGATCACTCAACTAAATCCCTAAAATATCTTATCCCTCTTTTGACTCAACTAGTTTCTATTCAAGGAGCTCATAATCCCTAACATATCTATACAACACAACTCCTCTCATACTCTCAATTATAAGATATTATTTACAATAAACCACACACTTAGATTTTTCTCTTAAATTGTAGATAATTTATAAACTAATTACGGAAAACATCACCTTCTAAATCAACCAAATAAACAATGAAATTTGACCAGGATGCTTCTGCATCACTTTCCAATGGTTTCATGTGGGATTTGCATAAACCGAGCAATAAGGCCAACAAAAAAGGAAAGGTCAAGACAGGTATGGGTCAGATACAAAAGTTTTCCTACAAGTTGATGGTATAAGGTAGCATCAACTTCAAGGGAAGTACAAGTGAGTGAAAGATTGCCTCCATACTGAAAGGGAGAAGGGGTTGGTTTACAGTCTTCCATGTGAAAGTGGCATAGAAGATCACATGCATACCTGGATTGGGAAAGGGAAATACCTTCCTTGTATTGCAAGACTGGAAGACTAAGAAAATAATACAAGTGTCCTAAATTTGTCATTTCAAACTGCTTTTTAAGGCTTGACTTCACATGGCTTATAAGGTTGGGATCACTACCAGTAAGGATAAGGTCATCAACATAAAGAACAAGAATGATAAGAGACTTACCCACTTTCTTGGTGTAGACAATATTGTCAAAATGACACCTAGAAAAGCCATTATCTAAAAGAAAGCTATCCATTTTGGCCTACCAAGCACGAGGGGCTTGCTTGAGACCATAAAGAGATTTCTTAAGTCAACATACAAGGCTTGAGTCTGTTTGTATAAAGCTAGGAGGTTGTTCCATATATATTTATTCATGCAAGTCCCCATGCAAGAAAGGAAATTTCTAGTTGATTCTTTATTGACAAATTATTTCTATCCAAAACTCTAGCTAATTTTTTATTTACATTTATCTTTTATCTATTGATTATCAAATAAAAAACCACTAATCAACCACTATGAGATTATTATTATTGACTATTAATGGAATAATAATAATGTATAATTTTTTCAGTTATTAACACTGAAATTAATTCTTCTATTTTCATTTAACTTTTATCCATTGGTTATAAAATAACCAACAACTATGAAATTTGACTATTAATAAACTCGTAAAACAATATTCCTTTTCCGAGTGATTAAAACTCTAACTATTTTTATTTAATATTTATTCCTTGATTATTGAATAATAATCAGTTATTTATTTACATTTAATTTATACCCCTTGATTATTGACTAATCAACATCTAAAAGATAGTAGAACAAATATACTAAAAAGTTGTCACAGATTCATAAAGTTGATTTATATAAATAATAAATAGAAAATTATGTATATACTTCATTTTTTTATGCTACCTTCACCTATCCAAAACCTATTTTTATTAACCCATAAATATATTTCAATCTTATCCAGAAAAATTAACACTTGTTTCATAAAATTTTTTCAGAAGAAAAAAAGCGAGATATATTATATTGAGAATATATAAAAACAGATGGAGAGTATGTGACAGGTTCGCACATATCATGTATTACATTACACATATATATCTATTATGTCTATATGCATATATATCAGTCAATTCAATTGACAGACAGATGTTATGAGACAAAAAAAGAAACTGTGCATGTTACAGTCAAAATTGTAGATGCCAGAATGTATTTTATGTCATCATATGGAGGCATATATCGTCTGCCACAGTGACATGATATTGTCAATTATGTAGGATGGTGGCATGCGTGTATCTTTGAATATTATGACATTCCTCCATTTCCAAACCATCCATAGGAAGATGAGAATGAGGAATCGCCTATTCCCATTCTGTATGCTCCACCATATGAGGGCTGCACTAGGAGAATCAAAATCAGTCAGTAGGAAATCAAAATTAATTGCCAGAACATACCAGATCCGTAGAGTGGCTGGACATTTGATGAACATATGGAGGTTGGTTTCTTCGTCATTACCACACATAGAGAATCTGCTGGGGCCATGCCATGAACGTTTCCTGAGATTGTCCCATGTAAGATTTTTGTTGTAAAAGACCAACCATGCAAAATGTATAATTTTTGGTGGACATTTCGCCTTCCAGAAAATGTATGGGAATGACGGAAGAGTGTATGGAAATCTGTCGCTGATCAAATATGCAGATATGTCTCTGACAGACACAGGTCTCCTAAAACAGCTGACAGTCCATTGTAGATGATCAGTATTGCCGTGTCGATGTATGCCGCTCCCAGATAAGATATCGGTGATCAATTTCCATATGCCTGCCAGTAAGTCCTGTAAATTGAGGTCGCAACTATCCATCCAGATTGGTGTGGAACCATGCCATTCCTTGATCAACTTATCCCAGGTAAATATGCCTTGCCGCTGTAACTGTGAGATGAGCACCCTTGGAATACTAATATCAGTATGTCAACACACAATTGGGTCAATGCCGATGAGGATATTTCCACCTGTAAAAAAACGCCATCTCAAACGTGAAAGAAACAGTGATTCAACCTTCTTCATGCTGTGCCATATAGGAGAACCATTTCTTGTGCCAATGGTCCCTTTCCTGTACCAGAATTCAATATGTTTCCCCTTCATGTATCTTTGCCAAATGATATTGCTCCATGGCGAGCACCTGAAAACGCCTCTCCATAGTGTGTGGCAAATAAGTGCACAGCCAAATAGGCGAAGATCCTTAATGCCCCATCCACCCTGTTGTTTTGGAATGGATATGTCCTTCAGTTTTGCAAGATGAATCTTTTAATAAGTGGATGAGCCGCCCCATATGAAACATGCCGATAACTGGTTGATTCGCTGGATGATGCGTGTGGGAATGTAAAACAAATGAGCCCAATATACTGATAAATGTGTTAAAACCGCCACAGTGAGAGTTACTCTGCAAGCCAAAGATAATGCACGGTATTCCCATGAGGAAATCTTGTTATAATACCGTGCAACAAGCCATTCCCAATCAGTGGCTGTATACTTGTGAGTTTTTAGCTGGAATCCAAGATATGTAATGCCGCTCCGAATGGGATGAGCCTGTAGCCCGAACATCTTGGCAATGCTGGTAATCAGGTCCGTGACATCACCATTATAATATAAAATAGATTTTTTCCTGTTGATGATGAGGCCTGTGGCCTTTTGAAAGTTGTTGAGGATGTTGAATAAGCATGCCCATGAAGAGCGTTGAAGCATGGCGCACAGAAGTACATCATCCACAAATAAATTGTGGGATAATCTAATATGTCTGCTGATACTAATGGGGATGCATCTCTGGTCAGCCACGGCCTTGTTGATGTGCAGACTAAGTGTGTTCATGGCAAGAATAAAAATAGATGGAGCTAGAGGGCAGCCATGGCGAAGGCCCCATTCAGCAGAGAAGTATGGAGAAGGAATCCCATTGATGTTAATGGCATAATTGATGCCCTCAATACATGCCATGATCCAACAAATCATCTCAGCCCGTAGACCAATTCTAGCCAATAGACAACGAATGAAGCCCTAGTCTATACAGTCATATGCCTTTTGTAGGTCTATTTTGAGAACAACCCCATCTATGTTCTTGGAGAACATAGAATATATACATTCCTGTGTGGATGCAACAACGTCCAATATATTCCAGCCTTTAAGAAAAGCATGCTGGTCTTTAGATAGGTGAACGGCCAACGTGCCCTTGATGCGCTCCGCAATGATCTTCGATATAATTTTGAAGGAAATATTACATAGGGAGATCGGTCTGTAATCAGAAAAAGAATCAGCGTCTCTCTTCTTAGGGATGAGGGAAATTAGAGTAGATGAGATATGTGGATGTATGCGCCCAGAGATGCGTGTGTACTCAATCATCCGAATGAGATCATGTTTGATAAGATTAAAGAAATGAAGGAAAAATTCGATGGTCCAACCATCGGGGCCAGGGCACTTATCCTTGCTGAAAGCTTTAAGGATTCTGTGGAGCTCGTCCACAGATATCGGCTGGGAAATGGAATCATTAATAGAATCATCAAACATGGTGGGGAATATCTCAATTCCCCAAAGAATATCATGAATGGCACATCCAGTACCTCGGCTGTATTGGTTTTTAAAATGAGTGAGGGCTGCATTGGCGATGTCTTGTTGAGTATAAGAGAGGCCTCCATTGCCATCGCGAATCCTCCAGATAGCATTAATCTCTCGTCTATGGTTTGCGAACTTATGGAAAAATTTGGTATTCCTATCTCCCATCCCAAGCCATAATGCCCTGCTCTTGAGGCGCCATGTGGATTCCTCCAATTTTAATAATTGTATTTTGCGACGAGATAAATCAACAATCAGACATCTGTGGAGAAAGGAAATAGAATGAGGATCATATGCGGAGTGAATGTGTTCCAAGTCGCTTTGAATTTTCTGCAATGCAGCACGGTTACGACGCTTCTTCTCCGACTGCCAGATCTTTACATTGGAACGAACATGCCTCATACGTTCATGAAAGGAAGGGGCATGTACAGTAGATTTAATGTCCGAGGCGAGCCAGGCATCAGTGACAACGTGGATAAAATCTGGATCATCTATGAAAGTGCGATCAAACTTAAATGGAAAGTGCTGACTGAAGGGTCGCTGCCGCCATTGAATGAAAATCGGCCGGTGATCCGATATGGATTCGTAGCCAATGGAGAGGTATGGCATTCCCAAGGATTCAATAATATCCGCCTGTGTAATAGCACGATCCAAGCGTTTGGAAATATATGCATCACCAATGCGGCCATTATCCCATGTATGCGTCAACACAGATGGAGCAATGTCAATGAAATTCCTGTGCAGAAGATGATTCTTCATGAAGTCAGAGATCGGATCCATTTTCCTGCCACCACCCCAAACTTCATCAGGACCGAGTGTGAAGCTCATATCCCCAACAAGCATCATGTGACGGATCTCACATAGATCCGATGAAAAAAATCTGTCCGAGAAAGGAGATCGATGCATATAAGGAGCATATATGTTAAGAATATTGATAGGAGCGTGATGCCCCATGAAGGTGGCAGATAACAAGATGCCAACAAAGCATTTGTAGGCAGAAGCACGAATCCAAAGAGGATTCCAAAGGGCAACAAGTCCACCCGAGTGGCCGCACGCATCAGTAGCCACCATGAACCATGTGGGAAACATCTTTCGGAAATATGCAATAGAAGAAAGACGATCATGCATCGATTCTTAAATGAGAATAATCTTCGGCCGGGCAGAAATGAATAAATGTTTTAGTGCAAGGTATTTGGGCCCTGCACCAAGCCCACAGATGTTCATGGATACAATGTCCATCATGGGATGGATGATCCAGCCGCATCTGCTCTAAGAGGCTGTGTCCAAGGGGAAGACATATCATATATCGGAACATCGACCAGGGAAAGAGAACGTACCCCTTGGTCCGGACAGATGGGTCTACCACGGAAATGGCAAGAGCCATCCCTGGAGGTTTTCCGAACAGTGATATGTTTTCCCGACGCCGAGCTGATGGTGGGGGAGGGTCTACGAAAGGGTTTATGTATGGTGAGTGGCACAAGTTCAACAGATTTATGATGCAGGAGAATGTCAATGTCACTATCAAAAAGATTGGCGGGCGAATATGTGGGGGAATTGACAGGGGTGGCCGCTATGAAGGGTTCCTTTCCTTTTTTTGATATGGGAGGGGTAACACGTGAGGGGGAGGAGGATGAAATGAAAATGGGGAGGGAGCCTTTGTAGATATCACCAATCGGAATGGGGGATGGGGAACGTAATGGAAGGTCATCAATGGGCTCGGGAATGGTGGCAGGGAGGAGGGGAGAGGAGAGCGGGTGAGAAGATTGGCCCCAGTCCAATTCCGTTCCATTAGGAACATCGTGGGGGCGGGGGGAAGTCGATGGTGAAGGATTAAGTTCAGGAGGCGGGGGGGCCATATAAGAGACAGATTCTAGTGGGTGGCGTCGGGACATCTTATGTTGAAGAGGGTAGCGGCGACGGTGGGCATCCTTTCTGGGGCATTTTTCAATGAGATGACCAGTCTTATGACAGGCAGCACATCGGAAAGGGACGCCCCAGAAATCCAGGTGTTGAGAAATGCGCATGCCTCGCCATGTAATATCAATATGTTCAGGATAGCCACCCTTGTAGGCATGGTCAATGAGAATCCAGGCGATTCTCTTATCTTTTTTGCCAATGCACCAAGGATCAACATAGATAAAGTGACCGATAGAATTCCCAATAATTTCTAATATCTCCTTAGACCACATCTCCAGAGGGAGATTCGGAAGCTTTACCCATATCAGGTTGTGAGATGGGGTATTTTTAAGTGGGTCGTACCCAATGAACCAGCGGTGTAGGGCAAGGAAACTCCGCTTGAACACCCATGGAGCACGAAGAATGACATCTGTATCAGCAGCATCGAGGAAATGGAAACAATACCAGTCCTTCATGAGATGGGAGATGATAGGCGCATAGCCTATAACAGGCTTCCATTGATCAGCGATCCATTTCCGCATGTCCAAGTCACACATAATCGGGAAGTACCAGCGGCCAATAAGGGAAAATCGCTGAAGGCTATCAATCCTCTCAGATAAATGAGAATTGTCCAAGTCGATAGCAGGCGGGGGGGCCGATGATTTGGCCGGAGCGCGAGATCTGTTGTATCTCCTGTGTTGAGCAGCATCAGAATGAACATTCGGCATATCACTTTCCAGCCCGGGAAAGGACGCATGGATGGTCGAATGGATGGCAGAACGGTCCTTGGCGGAGCGTTCGGGCTGTCTGGAGCGTCCCAGGTCGTGAGCCTCCTCAGCAAGGATGGTGGCTCGAATCATTGCCTCTGTGGCCACTTGTTTCATAAATATCTAAACAAAGTTCTCTACATTATGTTCAGACTTGAAGTTCACGTGTTATGTATGTTAACTGCAATTTGTTTCATAAATAACAAAACAAAATTATGTTCAGACTGGAGTTCATGTGTCATGTTAATGCAATTAATAGCTAGAATCAAATTAAATGTTAGAATATGAAAATTATTACAACTTGTAGCTAATTATTGCAACCATTATCATATTGCGAGGCTTCTTTGATGTTGACCGCTAGAGTGAAGATGCAAAGCTTCTTTGAAATGATAGTGGAGCTTCATCAGGTTCTAAAACCCCTGGAAGTTGAAATCCTTGAAATTTTGCTTCCTAAAGAAGGTGAGATTAAATTAGAGAAAATTTGGATTCTAGAAATAATAGAAGTTGGGACGTATAGCATAAAAAGAAAACTCGTAGTTGTAATTTTCAGATTCTACCAGACGGATCACCAGTTGGCATATCATAGTGTAATATCAATTTTGTTTTGTTGGCATATCATATGGGACCTCAAAGGTGCCATGAAAGAACAAGGTGCCTACTTGGGAGTTCCTAGAAAACGGGGAAAAACAGATGCCAAGTATATGCAAAAGGCTAAGGTAGTCTCAATCTCAATAGAGGCTAAGGTAGCACTCGGTAGTTTTCTGTCTGTTGCAATGTCCCACAATTCCTCCCACATTTATTCCCTGCGGGTCCATATATTCCTACATAAGGGCAGGTCACTGGCTAGCTGTACGGCGCAAGCAGGGGAATTTCATTTCTACCACCCTCCACTCACTATCACAAAGTCTTCCCTTACTGATACTGGGATCTATTCTCGATAAGAGATTATTGCTGTTGTAATTCAATAAGTAGAACTAAGATTTCTTATGGATGAACTAAATTGTATTCATTAGAATTTTTCAGAGCTTGTATTCTACTCATTTTGATTATGTTTTGCATGGAATCTTAAAAAAAAAACTCCAACTTATAGCCCAATTGACATTTGCAAGGATTCACTGCTTCGCAACTCCTGTGTTATTATTTTAATGTGTAGATTTGTTCGACCATGGTGATATTCTTTCTTAAACCAATGGTGATGAATTAAGATAATTTTTAAAATATGAAATGAATTTTTTCAAAAGTGGAAAAAGGAAATTAAACAAGGGTTGTATAGTAGCTAGTAGGTGACATATCATTTAAATATAACTTAATTAAATTAAAAAACAATAAACACCAAAATAAAACAACTAATAAAATATCATATTGTTGAATGCCATCACTAAAGATTAAAAAATATGATTAACTAATATTGTTTATATTAACATATATACATTTAATACATAGGTTTATTATATAGGTGTGTTATTTTTATTAATATATATAATTTTTTATTTTAATAAATTTATTAAAATATATTTTTAATATAACAATAAGTCACCTTAAATTGAAAATATGGAGAAAAAAATATATAACTCATGAAACCGGAATAGAAAAAAGAAAAAAATAATAAAAATAAGAAAGTTAAATAAAAAGAAAATAAAAAGGAAATGAAAAATTAGTAACTAATAGAAATGGAAGTTACTAAACAACTATAATAAGAGTTTCAACCAATCACCTTTACAAATAAATAAATTTAAAATAATAATAAAATAACAAAAATTGAATTCCTAAACAATTCACAAATAACATAATTTTTGGTGAAAAGAAAAACTCAATGCTTAATACCCGTACCTACAGCATGTCTAATTATGATAATAAAAAAACCACTATATGTAAATTAATTTATGATAAAGTTAAATTAAAAAATATTAAAAAAATTTATTATTATTTAATTTTATTACAAGGAATTAAATGTTGATTGTCAAATTTAAAATATTAATATTTTATTTTATTTTTTATTGTCGAATTTAAAAATATTAATATTTTTTTTTATTTTTATATTAAATATATATTGATAAATAGTTTTTCAATTATATATATAGGATTCTATTAACTGAAATAGTGGTTATTTCCATACCATAGCTTTGAAATTTTGTTGGTCTCATCCCAAACCGGGTCACCCCAAACCAGGTTTGTTGGCTAGCTTACACAAAAAAAAAAACCTCAATTTTTTTCCTAGAAATTGCCATAAACAAACAATGCATATTAGCCGACAAAAAGAAACAACAAAAACAACCAAAAAAAACGAAAACTAGTAACACTAGCAGGACACCAAATAGCATATTGATCATTAGAATCTACAAGGGTTGGGTTGTCCAGTATTGTTCGTCCAATGTTGTTCGAGGGGGTGGCAGTAGATTGAAGCTGCAATGTCCATAGGTCTTTATGCCAAATCTCTTGTAATTGATCCCTTAATGCAAAGTTTTCCAAGTCCAACCACCCTTGTGCCATTTTAGTCCATAAAACATAATTTAAAAATGATAATTATCTAGAATAAAGTGTTTAAAATTATTGTATTAATAAATAATAATTAAAAATATAAAAATTATATATATATTATATATATATATATATATTATAATTTCTCACTGTATTATGCGTAGAATAGATTGTGATAGATTGTTTTGTTAAAACATTTTTATGGTGAATAGATTACTAGTTCATGTGAAAAAATCTAATCATGTTAAAATATGGTGTGGTTTGGACGAGTTTGATCTCTATGTGGTTTTGACTTCTTAGATATTTCTTGGTTGTGGCTGCTCAAGCCACAAGTTAGGCCTACCAATCATCTTAAAACTCACATTACCTAACCAAAAAAAATTATCCTTATTTTTTCACCATCAATATTCAGAAATACAATGTTTAATATGATAATTTTTACGATGTTTAGTTTCAAACACATTTATTCTTACCATTTTATAAGGAATATTTTGTTTTGTATTTTGACGGTAAGAAATAAAAAATATGTTATAGTCTATAGATTTTGTAAATTATTTCGTTTTTGATTAATTTTAGGAAAAAATATTTTAATTTTATTATTTAAAGAGTGAAAAGATTTTGGGTTGAAATTTAAAGAGTGAATTTAGTAAATGAAATTTCATTAAATTTAGAGGAATAAGGAGAAATTAATTTAGATTAAGGATTAGGGATCTAAATATACTATAAATTGTTTCAAAAGAGGGAAACCAAAATGTTGGTAGTTTATGTGTGATGACATTCCTTATGCAAGGGCATAGAGAATTTGCTATTGGATTGGATTTTGATTTTGAAGTTACATTAGGAACTAGTTTGATGAAAACAATTTAAAACAAATTGAATATAATGATAACGGTCATTGTGGACTTTAGTGGGTTTTTTCTTATGGCTTGTGGCAATGCTAGTGTTGGGCGTCTGTTTGGAAGGAAGGTAAGCCTAAGAGCAGTCCTTGTTTAGTGCTCATTCCATGACGCTTGATCTTCTTCATACTCAAGTTATGCAATGGAGGTAAGAGAAATGGTTGGTTGGCAATTCAAGTTTATTGGAGCAAAAGCTAGGATATTTAAAACTTGGTTGAGAAAATCAAGTAATTAGTTGATCCTCAAGAAAATGTCTGGGTAATTAGCTCACAAAATGTCAGAAAATCCAATTCAAGCTTACTGGAGCAAAAAATAGGATATGAAAAACTTGGTTGAGAAAATCAAGTAATTAGTTAATCCTCAAGGAAATGTGTGGGTAATTAGTTCACAAAAAGGTCGGAAAATCAGCTTTGATTAATATGATTAGGAAGCACATTAATGGACAGTTACCTAACCGATTGAAGTTTTGGCCATCAATGCAAAATGTTAATAAATTTATTTCCATTAAATATTATAATGTTGATATTTGTCTATCAAATATTTGATTTTCAAATTATTTTTGCACGTGTAGTTTAATTAATAAATGATATGGGCATTTTACAGCTATTGTTTTTGGTCAATTTTATCCCCATTCTAATAGAGATTTTTTTAGAATAGTAAGTTTAAATTATTTAATTTATGAAGTTTAAATGTTTTGGGAGCTATTTTAAAGTGCTTAATTTATTTATGCACTTAAACTTATATTTTAAATAACAAAAAATCAATATTAATTGAAATTATATTACCTAATTCTAATAAAATAAAACCATTTCATCTATTAATTACACTATACTATTTTTATAACCTTAATAATTTATATAGCTGTAGCATCACATTCTTTCCTTCTTTTGTAGTAAAAAATGCATTTTCAAGCTACCACAGTGAGGATGCAATGGTTGTATTGTTGCTTCGTTTGTTTTAGAATGCAAAATGCTTGCAAAGATGCGATTGATATAGGCAATTGAGTAGAATGGTGGTGAGAGTGATTGATGTGGATACGCACTATTCATCAATTGATTAAACAATATAACAATGTTATCATCCAACTCATTTAATAATATAGATAATTTTATGATCACAGATTTTAATTGAGGTGCATATACAAAATTCAGCAAAACCTGTAGTATGTTTTAATTAATTGGAAAAATTTACATAAAATGTTTTCTCTAAACACCCTTTACATGTAAATTGTATATATATATAATATATATATATATAATATAATATAATTATATATATATATTATATATATATATATATATGATAAATGTGAAGTTGGGTTATACTTTCATGAACATTGCTCACGAAAAATTCATAACCGTAATTTTTCGGTCGAACTAAACAAATTTTCGGTCTAATTTTTTACAATTTTTCTATCGAACATTTATTGTAACATTTGGCCAAAAAATTGTCTCTTTCTATTAACGCCAATTACTTAACGGATTTTTTTTTTCAAGAAGGGAAAAAACTAGCAATAAGAGTTTTTGGCCGAAAAAACTTTTCAGCCGAACAACAATTTTTTTTGGCCTAAAAAATGTTTATGTATATGACAATCGTGAGTCTATTGTAGGCTTTTCTGCAGTTTTTGGTTTGTTGTGTTCGTTGTTGGTTTATGGTGGCTGTTGGTTGTTGGTTGGTCTGTCACTGCATTGGAGGAATTGATTTGCAATTATCAAGGTAAGTAAAATAACGCCATGATTTGTATCATCGATTTGCAAGGAAAATAAATGTATGTTTGTATCTTTGTAAGATTGATTCATACGGTATGATTTGAACACTGCAAGTCCAAATGTTTGGTGAATGACTATTTTCAAATTAGAATCACCATTTTTAAAGTAATTTTTTTTTCATTTTTATTTGTGTCACACTTTAGTTCTGTAACTTGGAATCATAACTCAATCCTGTAACACTCCTTGTTGTTCTTTTGTCATATTTTATTTGTGTCACAATTAAGTCAGTCTTGTAGTGGCATCATAATTTGGTCCATCAATAACAAAACAAATTATATACGTCTGTCTTTCGATCCCGTGGTGACAACATAGATATAACTCAATCTTTTATTAATATTATAATAGAGATATATTTTGGTCTCGCGGTGGCAGCCCAGACTTCAGCCTTGTGGTGGTGATAACCCAGAATTGTGGTGGTAAAATTTGGTCCTATAGCGGCTACTCCATTCATGTCATACTTGTCATGCCATACTTCAGTTTTGTGGGAGTCCAATCATGCTTCATTCCTCTAACAATCTATGTAACAATCTTCTTCATGCTTTGGTCCTGAGATCCTAATCATACTTTGATCTGAGGTGACTTTCTTATATTTTGTTCCAATGGCATCCTTACCTTGCTTTTGACATACTTTATTTGTCTCACAATTTAGTTATGTAGTGGCATGATAACTCGATCCTATCACATTCCTTATTGTGCTTCTGTCATATTTTATTTGTGTCAAACTTCAGTTAGTCTTGTAGTGGCATCATAATTTGGTATATCAATAATATAACAGAGATATACTTCGGTCCTTCGGTCCTATGGTAGAAACGTAGACATAACTCGGTCCTTTAATAATATTATAATAAATATACATTTTTTTCTTCTGGAGGCACCCCAAGCTTCAGTCCTGTGGTGGTGATAGCCCAAACTTATGGTGGTAAAATTTGGTCCTACAGTGGCCTACTCCGTTTGTGTCACACTTGTCATGTCATACTTTAGTTCTGTGGTAGTCCAATCATACTATGTTCCTATAGTAGTCTATGTAACAATCTTCTTCATTCTTTGGTCCTAAGATCCTAATCATATTTTGATCTGAGGAAACTTTCTTATATTTCAGTCCAATGGCATCCTTACCTTGCTTCTGACATACTTTATTTGTGTCACACTTTATTTTTTTAGTGGCATCATAACTCGGTCATGTAAAATTCCTCATTATGCTTCTGTCATTATATTTTATTTGTGTCACATTTCAGTCAGTCCTGTAGTGGCATCATAATTCATTCCATTAATAATATAACAGAGGTATACTTTTCTCCTTCGGTCTTGTGGTGGGAACATATATATAACTTGGTCCTTTAATAATCTTATAAAAAATATATATATTGGTCCTGCGGTGGCAGCTCAGACTTCGGTCCTATGGTGGTGATAGCCCAGACTTGTGGTGATAATATTTGGTCCTATAATGACAATTCAACCTTCTTCATGATGAATTATCCTTGACTATAATTCAGCGAACTTCTATCTCTGAAATTCTCGAACTTATATCTCTGCACTTTGAGTCAAGTTTATATGCATATTTATAGTTGTCTCTGTTGGCAAAAATACCAAGAGGGGGGGTAGATCAATATTTTCGAGTCACTAAACTTTTCAAATTCATATCTTGATTTATATACACGACTTTGCTGAAGGGAATCTGCATGTATGCAATGTTATTAATACATCTAGTGTATATCTAGTAAAATTTACTTTTTAGTTAATTCATCTTCTGTTTATCTTGAGCTAGCGCATCAGTACTTCAATAAACATTAAATACATAGTAACCATGTGTAGTAAGAACAAAATAAACCATCACACATAAGAAACACACATGAACACCTGGATTTACAGTGGAAACCCAATGTGGGAAAAAACCATATGCTGTTGTCATCTCCCTCTTCCTTTTAATATAAATAAAAGTTCTTACAATCTTGTACTAGTGCAAACTTATACCAGTACATAGGCAATCACCTGCAGAAGGCTACAACCTTCACTCGTTCTCCATCTCCTACTGTAAGGGAGCTTCAACTCCCTGAATCTTGTACTAGCATAAAATCATACTAGTACGTAGGCACCCAGCTATAGAAGGCTACAAATTTCACTCATTTTCCAGCTCCTACTGGAAGGGAGCTCCAGCCGCCTGATCTCGTTTACTAGCTACCACTGGAAGGAAGCTTCAAATCCCTCATTAAAGGATCCAACCCTCAACACCTTTGGGGACCACATTTAATAAATTTTCATATTGGATCCACCTACTTCAACACATCACAACTTGTAGGCCATGTTTAATCAAATTTTTAGGCTGAACCCACTTCTAACATTTAAGCTCAAAACCAATCATCAAAATTAAATCTTATCACTGCTACTCAATCATCAATCTCTGACCCCACTGAATCAATTGAATCAACTGAAACCCAAATCAGTCAACTTAAACAACCAGAATAGTCAGAACATTGTAACCAGAATACCAATCAACATATTGCACATCATAGAAATTAGATTTTGTTACTGCAAACCCTGATCAACCATATGTCAAAATATGTACACTACTTTACAGTAGCAAACCTGTGTGTATATGCGAGTTCCATGAAGAATAACCACATAAAGATCTTAAATCAATAAATCCTGAAAGTGAATCACTGTCATTCTGAAATAAGTATTGAATCATATACAAATTCATTGCATCATTTTGAAAAAACCACAAAAATTTCACTAATCTTCATTCACAAGCAACAAGTAACTTCAACATTCTTCAATTAGTGAATGCATAATTAAACGTCAATATTTAAGCCTAGATCATCAGGAAGACTTCATTGGAGGACAACTGAAAAACACACCAAGACTGATTAAATTGGTCAAATATCCTCTCCATAAAAACCCTACTTTATGTACGCGCTTTCCTCAAAGCATATATGTGTGTATGTGCACTTTTCAGAATACAAACCTGCATCTATGCAACTTACCAGTATCACACTCGCATGTATATGTGCCTTGCATGCTATAAAACTCACATATAGATCTACAATTTCCGATCCAGACCTTTGCTGCAACGCAAAACTTCAAAAATACCTAGATATAAGCATAAACAGAAAAATCGCGCATTAACGCACTATCAACAAAAATAAAATCACCTCATAATCAAGATTTTCATCTCAGATCTATTAGATCTATTTCATCATAATATTCTTGGGTGCATACTTATAGATCAATCAAAACATCAATACCCCATTACATGCATATTTGCTTCAAATCTAACTATTCATAAGATATTCATCACTTGTGCACTCACTGTCTTTTTGATCTTCATGCCCTTATATAGCTTAGCCCTTATCCAATACCATAGGTCAAAACCATACTCCAGCTGATGGTTTTCTTATAAGGAATCAAAACATTTGTTGCTAGGCTCAATACCACAGGGAAATACCATTTTAAGTACCCTTGGTATTTATAATGTCATGGTGTGGAAATTGTATGTGCCTCTATTTCTTCATACTTGCATGTGTACATGGGTTTTCTTAACATAACCCATGTATACTTCTTGCAATTTCAACTTTGTCATTCCTTTGCCTCTGGATTATTATGCCTTTGTCAAAACACTCTATCACATATGTAGACACATCCTGATAACATTTGTGTCAAGTTGGTTTCCATCAAAGAATAAATCATCAAGTAGGTTTCCATCAAGGACAACTCATTAGGTAGGTTTCCATCAAGGATAACAAATAATTCATAATGCCAACAATCTCCCCCTTTGGACTTGATGGAAACCACTTCGGTGTTTGTTCACCACAACCTATAGATACTTATAAATCACATCAATCCAAGCACCAAGCTTTGCAAACACCAAGTTATTTTCATACACAAAGTTACTCTCCCCCTATGACATCAAGGGCAAAGGGCTGATCAATACTCATTGAAGGCTTCTCGCTGTAGCTCTAAACTACTGAGTATGAACACTGAATACTGACCATGCTCCCCCTGAGCACATGCTAAAATTTATGAAGGACATATAATGAAGTACATGACTCTATGACTCATATGACTCGTCCTATCACCAAGGACTGAAACTTAAATCATTCACCCAATCAAATTGACGTTACATATTTAAATGCAATATTACATCAACTTCCAAGCATATTGGGGTTACAAATTACATCACATGTCCAAAAGGACTTGACCATAATAGTCCATACATGACTGAATTTTACAATGAGTACATCATAGGTATTTATATGACATTTACATTAAATGATAGATATGACTTGTATAACCAAGACAAAGAACTCAATAAGACCATGATAATCATCATCAACTAACATACACCATATATGATCTGCACCATAAGCATCTATCAGTAGCACCAATAACAACAACCTGTACATTTCCATCATTAATTTGTAAGATACAACAATGTAGGTTTAGTACCATCAACCTGTGACCAAGTATGAAGCATATATATTTGCTATCAATTCATCCTCATTGTTGGAAATAATACTGAGAGGTGGGGTGAATCGGTATTATTAGATCAATAATTTAATTTTCAAAACTGATTTGTATATGCTACTTCAGCTCAATGAACTAGCGTGTATACACAACTATACTTAATGAAACTAGCATATATACAGTGACATTTTTTATTTACCCAAATTTATCATGTAGTGAACTTTAATCAGTATATCAAGAATTCATTAGACAGTGCAATAAAAGCAGAATAAAGAATCACACATAAGCAACACACATAGACACCAAGATATAAGGTGGAAACCCAATGTGGGTGAAAACCACATGCTGCAATTGTCTCTGTCATAAGAGAATTCTGTTTACAATTTTTGTACTGGTGTAGCCTTATACCAGTATGCAGGCTTCTACCTGCAGAAGACTACAACCTTCTCTCTTTCTCCAGCTTCTACTGGAAGGGAGCTACAACCCCCTAGCTCTTGTACTAGCTGATATGTTTACTAGTACGTAGGTACCGGCCTACAAAAGGCTACGACCTTATCTTTTCTTCCAGGGGCCGCATTTCATAAATTTTCAAACTGGACCCATCAATACCATCATTCAATCATCAAATATATCTGCATCAACCAACCTCCCTTGAACCAACCACAACGGAATCAATCAATCACTTTGACAACCCTTCAATCTGATATTTCAGAATGCTATAACCATAATACAGTAACCAGAACCCAAACCAGAACCCAGAACACTACAACAACAAACATAGGCAACTAAAACATATTTTATAAGGTATACGCTACTACAATGTGTCAAACCTACATGTACACGTGCTTTACTCAAAGCCAACTAGCGTATACATCTGCAAATATAAATTCAGAGTTCTGTAGCGATTCCAGACTTTAGTTATACCCAGATCATATCATTTACAAAATAATATATGCGTCAGTGTTCAGATCTAGAATATACATTACTGTAAACACAAAAGATAGTACATTTTACACCTTAAGATCCCGATTCATCATTAGATCTGATTCCTTATCATTAGCTAAGGTTCATCCTTTGTTTAGATCCAGCTATGCATCATAACCCAATAACCTGCATACTAGATCTCACCCTTCATCAGATATTCAACACTTGCACACATTGGCCTAATGATCTTCTCCTTATTTTATAGTTTTAGGCCTTTCTCAATGCCATGGACCAAAACCATTTAGGACCAATACCTTGGACCAAATACCTAGGGTCAATACCTCAGACCAGATACCTTGGACCAATACCATGGATCAAAATACTATGGACCAAATACTTTGGACCAACAATTTAGTTTTCCAAGGTATACGCACCTTTCCTTCTGTGAAAGTGCATGTGTACGTATACGCAACTTGTATATAGTGAACCCCCGTGTATACATAGCTTGGCCAATGGTGAACCTGTGTATACATCTCTTTCTCCATTCTGTGAAATCTGATCTGTAACTTCGTGCTATTAACCTGTTGAATTGTGACCTTTCATTTGAGTGAGTTGCCATCAAGGAAAACACCTGTGTCATAATGCCAACACTCATGACCTCATCAAGGCTAACTTGCTCTTTTCCCCTAGTAGTAAAATCCTTAATCTATGTTCATCAAAACATAGCTTTTCATGCATCAACTAAGCATATGCCATGTCTCCAAGTAGTGATCAACATATCTTCACAAAACCATTCACAACATATCATGTACATGTGTAAGCACCATAGTCATCATCCATGATAGCAACATCATCAATAAATAATCATAGCGAGAATTGCATGCTCTTTCCATAACAACCCCCAACATGTATCATTACTAGGGACTTTTCTAACATCCGACATTTGATAAGAAACTCATGCATCAATCAACATATGTGAGTACTAGGAATATCATCATAAATTAATATTGGGAGAAGTATCATCATTCCACGACATCATCAATATGAGACTATGTATGACATGTCTCCAAATAGCCATCTCTCAATGAAACATGCAGTAACACCATTCTCTTGGCCCATTTTCTTCATGCAAGAAGAACCAACCTGCAACTTAAGTAATCATTCATAATATCCTTATCTGTAATTCATGCATCATAGGGATAGCAATATGTATCTAGCTTCTCATCAATGAGAAAATAAAACCATGAGCTCACCATCATTTGTCAAACGTTTTTAGTAACTCATCAAAAGCAACAATCCTCAAACAATATACCATGTGAGAGCCAAGCACTATAGGAATCATCATCCTTAACTACACCATATGCACATCATGCATGATAAAAACATAACATGATGCATCATTTAGATACTTTAGAAACATAAGCATAATCACCATTGATAAGCATCATTATGTATCAAGGACTCCTAAAGCAAACATAATTCCAACAATGCATTTTAGCAAAAGCTTCCCCTAAACCCGTGCCAACTGTTCATTGTCATATCTGATCATATCATCTCATATATAAGTAAGAATCATAAAATCATCTTCATCAACCAGTGATCCATCAAGTCATAAAAAAATTATACAAGCCAAAAGCACTTTCAAAATAGCATCAACACATTGTAATTATCAACCATCGAAATAGACAAGCCAATCCATAATTGACTGAAGCATATCAAACCCTTTTCCTGAGTCTGTCCCATTGTTTCTTCCTCATACCAAGATATATGCGACTGTTTAGTTCAAAACTCATGTATACACACAAATTTTATTTATAGGATCTGTGTATAGAAAGTGAAATACTGAAATTTCACACCTTCAACTCTCCCCTGAGTTTGTTATGTTTGTACTTGTTTACTATTACTACACCAGAATCATTCTCAATAGTATAATAAACATGAAAAAAAAACAACCATGGGAGTCATCATCAAGGCAAAACATGTATTACTCCCCCTGAGATTACACATCATTGAATCTGAGAACCTGATAATCACCTCTTGTTTTCATGAGGTTAAGTACCTCTCACCACTTTTGCAGTCACTATTAGAAGTATTTATTTAAGAATAATGGATTTCAATGGGCACCATCTTCTTTTACCCCAAGTCTTAATCTTTTTGATATCTATGATAATTTTGTTCTTAAAATACATATAATTTGTCTCGATTTCTATATCCTCTTGCTATGAATTTTCTAGTTACTTCATTCATAACCTTACATCTGGTTGTTGTAAACACAATTATATTTCCCTTATCTTCCATTTGACCTACACTTATGATATTCTTCTTTAGTCCTTGAACTAATAAAGCATCAACTGCTTCTCTAGTTTTATTAATTCTGGCTTTACCTTGTCCCACTACGTTTGTTGAAACATGAGTTCCAAGAATAACATTACCATGTTGGTCTATTATGAGAGACTCCATTTTACTCTTATCTCCAGTCATGTGATGAGAGCATCCACTATCTATGTACCATTAATATTCATCTTCAAATGAGCAAGAGCGGAAGACCACACCTTATATGTTCTTCTTTTTCCTACCACTTATGAGAAATTTGGATTGATCCATCTTTTTTAGGTCTTCTAACATTAATGTTCTTATCTGGTTTCTTACCATGTTATCTGCGACAATCGATTGACTTGTTCCTTCATTCTTTTTCTACATTCCCAAACTTATTACAAGCATAACATTTTATATGTTTCATATTCCTTCTATTGCAATCAACGACTTTGCGACCAAACATATTGCAAGAAAAAAAATATCCCTTAAAGTACCTGGAATTTGATGATATTTATGTGAGGTGGCTATTATCTTCAAACATTTTACTTTTGCAATTGGCTGCAACATGTCCATAATTATGACATATAGAATATTCAAAATTATTGATTGGAGGAGAAAATCGATTAACAGTTCTATAGTTAGGAATAAATGATTTCCTTTGAATATTTTATTTCCTTGGTTGTTGATGAGGTTGAACTCTTATCTCTTTGTTGAGCATTTCAGATTTTTCTTTGCCTCAACTTGTGAACTAGATTCTCCTTCAACAGTTTCATGAAAACTAAGACCAAATTTGATGGCAGGAGACCTTTGATTACTAATAATATTATCTGAAATCTTAGTACTATCTTGAAATCACAAATTTTTATCCTTTTCTTCTAATTTACCTTTTAGAATATTTACCTCAACCTCATATTGCTTTTTCTTTTCTAGATAATTCTTCTTCATAATTTCTTCAACCTTTCTTCCTTCCTCCATTTGTTGTTTTAATTTGAGAATCTCTTCCTTCAACCCATTTTCTTGTTCTTCAAATGCATGTAGTTCTTCATTTCGCTTATCTGATTTTTCAAGATGTACTTTTAGAGAGACAACCTTAGCTTTAAGACCTTCACAATATTGGTTAGATACCTTACCAGCATAATCCTTTTTATCATGAGCCTGCAACTTATTGTTAAGATTAACAATTTTTTTCAAAGCAAGATGTACGTGACTTTATTGAAAGGAATCTGCATGTGTATGCGATTGTTATTAAGACAACTAACGTATATCCAATAAACTTTAATTTTCAGTTAATTCATCTTCCATTTATCTTGAGCCAATGTAGTACTAATTAATTGAACATTAAATAGACATTAACCATGTGTAGTAAGAACAAAATAAACCATCACACATAAGAAACACACATGAACTCTAGGATTTAAGGTGGCAACCCATTGTGGGGAAAAACCACCTGTTGTTATCGTCTCTATCCTTTTTTTAATATAAATAAAAACTTTTACTATCTTATACTGGCACATACTCATAACAGTACGTAGGAACCCACTTGTAGAAGGCTACAACCTTTTCTCATTCTCCAGCTTCTACTGGAAGGGAGCTCCATCCCCCTAAATCTTGTATTGTCGTAAACGCATACCAGTAGGTAGGAACCTACCTGCAGAAGGCTGCAACCTTCGCTTGTTTTCTAGATCCTAATAGAAGGGAACTCCAACCCCATGATATTGTTTACTAGATACCACTAGAAGGAGGATTCAACTCCCTCATTGAAGGCTCCAACCCTCAACACCTCTGGGGACCATGTTTCACAAATTTTCATATTGGATCCTCCTGCTTCAACACATCACAACTTATAGGCCACATTTCATCAAATTTTTAGACTGGACCTACTATGAACATTTAAGCTCACAACCAATCATCAAAACTCAGTCTTATCACTATACTCAATCATCAATCTCTAACCCAACTGAATCAACTGAGTAAACTGAAACCCAAACCAATCAACTTAAACAACCAGAATAGTCAAAACACTGTAACCAGAATACCAATCAACATAGTACACATCACAGAAACTAGATTTTGTTATTGCAAACCTTGATGAACCATATGTCAAAATCTGTATGCTACGTTATAGTAGTAAACCTGCGTATATATCTTAAATCAATGAATCCTAAAAGTGAACCACTGTCATTCTGAAATAAGTAATGAATGATATACATATTCATTTCATCATTCTGAAACAACCACAAAACCTTCACTTATCTTCATTCAAAAGAAATAAGTAACTTCAACATTCTTCAATCAGTCAATTCATAATCAAAATGTCATTGTTTAAGCCCATATCATCAATAATACTTCATTGAAAGACAACAGAAGAACACAAAAAGACTGATTAAACTAATCGAACATCATTTCCATCAAAACCCTACTTTCTGTACGTGTTTTACTCAAAGAATATATGCGTATATATGTGCTTTTTGGGAGACAAACCCACGTGTATGTGACTTATGAGTATCACACTTGCATGTGTACGAACCTTGCATACTATAAAACTCATGTACAAATCTGCAATTTCTGATTTTGAACTTCGTTGTAACACAGAACTTCAGACATACCCAGATCTTGACATACATAGAAAAATCACACATTAATACATTATGAACATAGATCAGATCACCTCATAATCAGAATTGTCATCTCATATCTATTGGATATGATTCATCATCAAATTCTTGGGTGCATACTTAGCTATAGATCAAGCAAAACATCAATACCCAATTACATGCATATTTGCTCCAGATCTACCTATTCATAATATATTCATCACTTGCACACTCACTGTAACTTTGGTCTTCACCCCCTTATATATCTTAGCCCTTACCTGATACCACATGTCAAAACCATACTCCAGCTAAGGGTTTTCTTAGACGGGATCAAAAATCCACTGTTGGGCTCAATACCATAGGGAAATACCATGGTAAATACCCTTGGTATTTAGAATACCATGGCGCGGAAACTGGACGCGCATTTTATTCTTCATACTCACGTCTCTAAGTGGTTTTTCTTAACAAAACCCGTGTATACTTCATGCAATTTCAACTTTCTCATTCCTCTACCTATGAACTACTATACCTTTGTCAAAACACTATGTTACATTTGTAGACACATCTTGTTGACATCTGTATGAAGTTGGTTTCCAACAAAGAACAACTCATCAAGTAGGTTTCCATCAAGGACAACTCATCAGGTAGTTGCCATCAAGGACAAAACATGACATAATTCATAATGCCAACAACCTCCCACTGAAAATAATCTAACATGAGTTTATTTAAGAAGTCAGCATGTAGAATATAAATTCGTAGGCCAACAACAAGGTGTCTTGATGGAGGAAGCATTTGACATAAAAAAAAAAAAATATTTGACTTGGACTTTAAAAATCCTAAAGGCCTAATTGTCTATTTGTCTCAATGTGAATAATATTCAATTGTTTATTTTAATATGAGGCTTGTAGACATAAAAATAGACCTTTACCAAATTTTTAAATTCAAAATGTTGTAGATCCAGTGTATCAAACATGATATGCAAACATTAGAGATAATGTATATTAAACATGATAAGTAAACATTGTAAGGGAATTACTCACAACTGTGATTAACAACATAACTTCTTGTTATGTCATATTAGTAAAAATATTCTACATGCTTGCCCTTGGCTCATCTAAGGATATAGCCCCCTTTTTATCTGTGCCCTTCATGTAAAACATATATTTGACTCATATCTTTAATATAAATTAATTAAGAGTTCAATTAATAACTTCTGTCTATGCTAATTTGTTTACAACAAAGTAATAGAAATGTTTGTTTTTTGTTTTTTTTTTTTGTTTTTTGATTTTTTGATTGAAAAAATAAATTATGTTTTTATACATCTAATACATCGGATAAATACATTTAAGAAGTCCATAGTGTGCACTGTGGAGAAAAAATACAAGGACAAACATTTTTTCCCTTAAAAAAATGCTGAATTTTGCTGGACAAATTTTCTTGTCAACTTGTATCAGTAGAGGCTTGACACCCTATTCTTACATTTCAATTACTTAATTTAGACTGATAACAATGATACCAGATTCTAAACCAACATTTAAAACAATGGATGTTCCAAATATTTCCATTAAATAATAAACTACTCATGAATTTACAAATCATTTTAACTTTCCTGAAAAAACACTTATTCTTAATTACCAAAAATAAAAATACACTATCTTATTAAAAATGTTGAAGTTTAATCAATACAAAATCCATGATAATTATCAGAAGACACATTTCGCCTTTTGAAATCTCATTTCATCATTAAAAATCTGTAATTTTTTTTCTACTTTGAGAAAAGTAGGATCATTTCATCATTACAAATTGTAATTTTCTTTCCTAAATTCTAACAAAAGGATGCTCATTTTATCATTACGAATTTTAATTTTTCCCTTAAATTCTGAGAAAAACATCCATTAGAATAGTGTAATCCTGGATTTCATAGTCAATCACTCCTTTGAGATTTTCCCCTGGGATTGGTAGGATAAAACCTCATGCAAATCAACTAATCTAGAACTCATGGATTCATCAACACAAATTGTCATGGATTCTCAACACATTGTTAATGAAAAAAACCTTAAACCATGTATATCAATTAACTCTTTAATGGGGAGAGATACATGACAAGCCATGATTCTGTAACAACCTGCTCATCATTTGAATATATTGGTAAACAAAAAATATGTTGATCCCATTATTGCTGTAACGCAAAAAACAACCCTCCATTGAATTTGTTGGCAACTTTTTTTTGTTAATTTTACTCATTTCACAATTCTGATTTTATAAATTTTGTTTTTGCCTTCAAACCAAAAAGGAAAAACACCATGGTGTCTACAACTCCACTTGACTATAATTATACTCCCCTTTGTCATTTCCTATAATTGTTCCCCTTGTCTTGGTCTGACATGTTAAAAGAATAAATGCCACTATTTCCTCACTTCGGAGGAATTTTGTGGTGATCATGATGTTAATAGAGGACAAATGTCGTTGTCAAACCATGGGAAATATGTTAGTGAAATGACAAAAGGGTAGATGAAGGTTGGCCTGGCCATTTTCAAGAAGAGACACCTATTAATGTAGCTAGAAAATAAAATATGAATCAACATGTACACATTAGAATATGATATGCATCTAAGGAAACCTTGGGAAATAAGTCCTAAGGATCCACTTTTCATACCAAACTCGATGCACCCACATAAGTCCACATAATGATTTCTCCCTCATCATGTTTTGACCTCATGTTATATTCCTTTGTTGGTGTTAATCATCATATCGAAGTGTCAGATATAAAATTCTAGGCTAAATCCTTCTTGTAATATTCCATCATTCAATTATAATAAATATTTATTTTTCATCATTCTCCCATAAACTAAGGCATTTGCAATAAATAAATATATTATTAATTTTATTGAATTCGTTTTTTTACAGGGATCAGAAAACCCATTAAACACAGTTGAAAAATGGACATTCTGCATAGAAGTTTCTTGTTATCCCAATCCAGGGAAAACATTGATTACTTATGTTCTATGTAATAATGAATAAAATCCTCCAAAGGAAAAGGAATGTACCTCGAAGGACAACAAACAATGAAGCATATTAGATTGCATTGATAGAAGGCTTAGGAGCAAATAGGGAGTATGGATCCAATGGAATTCTAGTCTTCACCAATTCTGAACTTATGTGCCACCAAATGAAAGGCAAGTACCAAGTCAAAAATGAGAGGTTAAAACAACTGCATGGAGAAGAAAAAAATATTGTTCATCAATTTCAATCATTTAGCATACGACATTCTGTAAATGTTAATAGGATGTCTAGTGATCTATTGCATGGGGAAATGTCAATTCAATATATTTGTGTGAAAGATGAATTGGTGTTAAGAATCTCTCTATAAATTTTTTTTGATGGAAATTGTAAGATATATTTGATATGTGTGTGTTTTTAGTTATAAATGTGTTTTTTTTAATGACCATGTGTTTTTTCCAATACTATACTAAGCGTGCCCCCACTATGTAAGCACAACTTGGTGAACTGAACATGTTTTAGAAAAAAATGTATTTAATTCTCAAAATGTGCACTTAATCATTTGTGTTTTTACTATTGAGTGTATTCTAAATGAAGAATTTACACCAAATAATTTTGAAGAAACCCTTGGATAGTTCAATTAATTTTCTGAATTCTTGAATTTTTTAAATAACAATTTTAAATATTTTTAAATGCATGAGGTAACTTCAAGTGTTTATCTATCTATCTATCTATCTATCTATCTATCTATCTATCTATCTATCTACTATCTATCTAATTTATATATATTATATATATATATATATATATATTATATATATATATTTCATGGATCGAGGGCATGGGTCATCACATGAGCATTTTCCACTTGATTCTTCGAGGCGAGCATCAATTGAGTCTCATGCATTGACTAGAGGGTGACTTTCTATGCATGTTGATGGATTTGAGCATGGATCGAGGAGGTTATCACATGAATCTAGGGAGGTCCATCATTCATTACATCATGATAGTGGTATATATATGTTTATGTGAAATATTTTAAATAATATTTGAATACAATCACATGTACATACATATGAAATTGATTTTTTTTTTCAATTTAGCTTTATTAATTTATAATCAATTTGATCGTTTTTAGGAGCATCCACTAGGTCGAAGAGAGTATCAAATCAATCAATGGAGGGCCATCATTCACATCACTGTGGTATGGTATATATACATTTATGTTCATTTAATTAAATGATAAATAGGTAGAATCATAGGTACATACATATATCGCATAGATTTTTGTCAATTTAACTTAATTAGTTTATTATAATTTCTCTTTCTTTTTAAAATCTTCTCTCACTGTGTCATCATGTGAGGGTGGTCAACATTCTCTTTGTGGTCAATATTCTCTCGATCGTCAACAAGCTCAATCAACACATGTACTTGGGCCTGATGGTGCTCAACCATCTCTGGGTGGTCATCAATATCACTTGAATCATCATGATCCTCATCATTTTGGTAGATTATATATTTTTTATTTTTGTTTTTATTTATTTATTTTAATTTTTGTTTTGTTTTTTTCTAATGTTAAAACAAATTTGTACATGTAAGTGAATCGTATGTACATATACATGTACATGTCTATATTTCATGTGTATAAATATGTTTGAACATGTTTTTATATTTATGTAATTATATTGATGCAGGGGGTGAAAATGTTGATCGAAGTAAACATAGTCGAAACAAGGAAATTCAAGAATAAGACCATATGCTAAATACCACCTATCCATTTGATATTGTTGATGATATTCCTTGGGAAACAAACGTCCAACAATGTACGTTACAAAGGTGCATAGATCATTATTCAAAATTGAAGAAATATCTTGTGAGTCTGGAGCTCTCTATAGAGAGTTGACAAATCTTAGAAATAGTTTTGCACTCTCTAAGCTTATTTCTCAATATTTACAAAAAGCTTGGGCCAACAACTGATTTCTTTATATATATGATGAGGCGTAAAAAGGAAACAATGATGGGTCCCAATAAATGGGCCAAGGTAAGTAGAAGGGTTACAAAAGCACATGCAAAATCTATGTTTAATTTCAAAGAAGGGCCTAAAAGAAAGATTATTAAGGTGCAATATTTCAAGCACCCTTGTATAGCCCACCATTTGTATGATAGGTTCCTTCCATAGTATTGAAAGCTTCCATAAAATGACGAGGTTCCACATTATTTTGAAAAAATATTTTATGCAGAATTATTTTTGGGTATGACACCTGATTATACTAACCTTCCATCTGAATCTTATGGTATTGGGAGAGGTCAGACATATGAATGTTAGGGTGAATTAAGGGATACTGAATCACATCACCGTCCGCCACCTTTAGTACCTCAACCTCCTCATCTGGTAGCTTTGCAGTCAGAGATGGATGCCACTTCTCAAATTGGTCGAGAAGTAAGGGATGCCATTATAGACAACATCTAGACTACATTGATAGGAATTTATGTCACTCTAAATCAACAAAGAGAACGAGATGGTGCACGTGGTAATTTTGTATAAAAGATATATGAGGAGATAGATAATATGAATATTGAAGAGGTTAAATCATATGAAAAGGGTTGTCATGATGGTTTGAAAGACCTAATTGGTCATGAGGAAGAGGGCATGGGATCGGTATGTGTTAATGGTTAAGGTGGATATTTTAATGTAATGTAATGTATGTGTTAATGTTGATTCACATATATTTTGTTAATTTTTTCAAATATAATCTAACAGGAATTTATCATATGTTCACCATTTGCAGTTAACTCATTTGTTCAACAAAAATTTTGACAATCTCACGGTCTGCGGTTCAAGTTCCAATCAAGATATGTTTATAGATGTTATTTTTTTGTTGTTGAAGAGTTCATGTTGATATTATTATTCTACTTTTATTATATCAGTATCATGAAGACATATTTAAAAAAAATGTTTACATATATAATTAAATGTTGATAGATTCTGATTATATCTGATGTTTTCAACATATCGCCACCCTCTTCCTCCCTATTAGGAGATGTGTCAAATATTTGATTATCAGAAGTATTGAATATTTCACTTTTTTTTTGTTGTAAATTGAAGAAAGTTTCATTAAAAAATGAGATCTCTATCTTAAAGTTTTAAAATTTTAGGTTTGTGGAGACGGTTTCTGTTCTCTAGGGACTTTAGCAATGGATTCGGCAATGGGGATAGGATTGTCTAAACAATTTGAAGAAGTTTATTTATTTTTTAATATTGCGAGTTTATGCATTTTCATGTGCAATTTAAAATTTTTAATATAAACATGTACATGTATTGTACATGACATCCATGAAAGCGAAATGCAAGGGGAACACCATGAGGTATTGCATGGATTTTAAAACTTGAGTTGGTTATAGGGATTGAATTGTCTAAGCAATTTGAAGAAGTTGATACTTGATGTTTTTAATATTGCGAGTTTATGCATCTTCATGTGAAATTTAAATTTTTTAATATATACATATACATGTATTGTACATGTTATCCATGAGGATGCAATGCATGGTGAACACCACGAGGGCACAATGGAGGGAGAACACCATGAGGTATTGCATGGAATTTGAAACTGCCTAGAATTTTAAAATATTAAAATTTGATTTTAAAGTACATAGTATTATGTATATATGTAGTTACACATGTTGTGCAAGGCGCCCATGATTCTGATGAGAGCATGAGGATGTTGATAGATCGTATATTTCAACAAGATTCTCTTTGATGAAAATTTTTATTTTACAACCTTTTTATTATATTTACTTTTATCATGATATAAATTTTGGACATATTTTAAATAAAAGTCTTTATTATGATTTAATACATGTTAATTTTGGAGTTTATGTACATTTTGCATGACGATTCTTATAATTGTGCATTATAAAACATGGTACAATTTGCATGATGCATGGTTTGATGCTTAAAGGTTTTACATATTTAACTTCATGAATATGAAGCAATGAAAGTAAATTTACATTTAGTCGTTACATTTTTCATGGTGATTCTTAAAGTGTTAGTAGATGATTCTTAGGTTTTCTTCAAAATTGTCTTGTCAAGTTATTTAATGAATAGTAAAATTGCAAATTACAAAACATACTACATTTTTCATTTGAATAGTAAAATTACAAATTACAAAACATGGTACATTTTCCAATTGAATGAATCTTATAATGGTATAGATGTCTAAAACAATCATAACGTAAAATTGCATTATAAAATATGGTATACATTTTGAATTCATGAATAGATAATCGTCTTGTATAAAAGAGATACTATGGATGTGGGTTGATATTTAACTTTTAATATAAAGTTGTTCATGAAAACATACTATAAAATTTAATTATTAAACATGGTACAATTTGCATGATGCATGGTTTGATGCTTAAAGGTTTTACAAATTTAAGTTCTTAAATATGAATCAATGAAAGTAAATTTACATTTAGTTGGTATTGTTTGCATGGTGATTCTTATAATGTTAGTATCTATGATTCTTAGGTTTTGTTCAAAGTTGTTCTGTCAATTCATTTATGAATATTAAAATTTCAAATGACAAAACATGGGACATTTTGCATTTGAATGAATCTTATAATGGTGTAGATGTCTAAAACAATCATAACTTAAAATTGCATTATAAAATATGGTATACATTTATGAATAGATCATAATCTTTAATAGAAGAGCTACTATGGATGTGGGTTGATAGTTAATTTTTAATATAAAGTTGTTCATGCAAACATACTATAAAATTGTGTTATAAAACATGGTACAATTTGCATGATGCATGTTTTGATGCTTAAAGGTTTTACATATTTAAGTCCATGAATATGAAGTAATCAAAGTAAATTTTCATTTAGTTGGTACATTTTGCATGATGATTCTTATAATGTTAGTATTTATGATTCTTAGGTTTTGTTCAAAGTTGTTTTGTCAAGTTATTTAATGAATAGTAAAATTGCAAATTACAAAACATGGTACATTTTGCATCTGAATGAATATTATAATGATGCATATGTCTAAAACAATCATAACTTAAAATTAGATTTTAAAATATGCTATACCCTTTTCACTCATTAATAGATCATAATCTTGTATAGAAGGACTAATATGGATGTGGGTTGATACTTAGCTTTTAATATAAAGTTGCTACCCAACTTTTGATACCCTTTGTAATAGTTACAGTTTCCCCATACCATATTTTCAAGTGATGTATGTTTCAAATTAAATCATAAGTAGAATGCATGGGCCATTTTGAATTTCATTATTACCCACAAAAGTTCTCATGGATCAACCTTATCTTGGTTGTTCTAGTTAACTTCCAAGTTTTTGTTTGATGTATGGTTTCAAGTTATAGTTTGTGAGTTTAATCAACAATAAACATTATTTAAAACATGTTACAATTTGCATGACACATGGTTTAATGCTCTTAGGTTTAAATTTAAGTTCATGAAAATGTAGAAATGTTCGTAAATTCTCAAAATTACAAAACATGGTACATTTTGCATGAACATGAATCTTATAGTGGTATAGATGTCTAAAACAATAATATAACTTAAAATTGTATTAAATACCATATGTGGAGCATGAATTTTTATTTTTAATAGGTTTTGTATGCACGTCATGTATTTGACAAACACAAAAAAAATGATTTTTTTAATAATTATTCCCATTTTTTAATAATGCATTTTTTTATGGTAATGTGATTTTAGTAAAGTAGGCAATGCTACTAAAATAGCAATAAAAATATTTGAAAAGATAAAATCATGGTCCATAAAAAAGAAAAATTCAATGCAAACATGATAGTTGTATAATCAACAACAAACAAGAAAATTGTGATATGCTACATCCTTACATTATATTAGTGTTTGGGATAACATAACAACAAAGACACCACGTTAATGAAGTTTTTTTTGTAATACTTAGTACTAGCTAGAATGGACAACTTAAGAGTGGAAAAAAAGAAAGGCTAACAATTTACTTGAGCTCTTTCTCAAAGATGAATACAAGGAGAAAATATTTTTTGGTAGTTCAATTAAAAAAATTCTAATCGAATCCATCCTCAATGATCTGTTCATGGTCAACTTTTGACATTCTCCATTTTTTAACTTTTAATTTTTCTTGATTGAACTTATATCAACTTTATGTGCATTTCACACACTAAGTAACTATATTGACAACTTATGGCATCAGGTTGATAGCCTTGAAAGTAAACATTACTCTCAGTTTGATGAGTTTCTTGGAAAAAATAACCTTTCAGTATAATATACCCTCTTTCATATGTAAAACCATTATCACCATAGTCTTCCAATAACTCCATCTTTCATTCAATGCACCACATCAAATGATACTTGACATTTTCTATGTTGTTAATGGGTCAAACTATAGCCAAAACACCTCATGCACAATAAAAAAGTGTAAATTCATATCATAATTAACAAGAAATTATTTATCAACATGTACTTGATTTTATTATCTATTTAGATCTGTATTTTGACTATTATGAAGATACTTATACACAATGATTTTGAAGACATATATAATATATATTATATATATATATATATATATATATATATATATATATATATATATATATATATATATATAATATATATATATATATATATATCCTTTGAAAGCAATTGAAATGTTACCTTGTCTAACAAGATTAGAAACTCCATCAACTTCAGATGACACCATAGTCTTCTCTGAACCCATCTCTTTGAAGATTGTGATCAACATTTTCCCCTTTGTATTAAGTTTTGTATGTTGCCAAGCTTTTACATACATATTATTTTCACAAACATCATTGAATTGTGTGTCCTCTATGCAAATAGGACAAAAACAAGATTCTTTTCTTTTATAAAATGAAAATGCATTTAAATACTCTTTTTTTTAATTGAATACAATTTTTGAGTCCATTTTACTATTTCGACTTCATATGTAATTGATCTATCGACATCTCGGACTTCAATATGCCAAAAAAACTATAGTAAATTCAAACAGAATTTAAAATATGTTATTTAAAATATAATTTATATCTAAAAGATAATATCAATCAATTATTTTAAAGTATATAATTTTATAAATGTTTAAAATTAGAGAATTAATAAAAAAATATCATATTTTAAAAATATATACAAGTTAACATATATGTACATACCTGCGTACCTCCCTCGATGGGTTTTTTCACAGCTTAGTGCAACAATGCACCATTAAAAAACTTGTTCAGCTCAGACAATTTGATTTGCAGAGTGGTCCATATGATATCTTCAAAATGCTCAATTTATACATGCCCCTGCACTGTCATGTTCTCCTTGTCCATGACCAGTCTCAAAGAAATTTCAACAATGTTTAATGTTGGTTTTCATATGAAGATGACACAACCAAAAGAATGATCATGAAGATTTGAATTGACCTGTGCATCCATCTGACCATATCCAATTTTTATTGAATTTTATCCATGACCTTTTAATGAGTCATAAATCTTATCAAAGTAATGTTGTACAAAATGTGTATCATGTGCATGATCGTTGTTGGTATAAAACTAATATTATTTAATAACATGTCAATTCTCACTGGTTCTTTCTATATGATCAACATTTTATTCAGCATGTCTATATAGAACATGGAAATGCATAGAGATTTGGTCAGAATGATAATATTCACTTTGTATTTCATTTTGCACAACAAATGTGTAATTTTATGTAAAATCAACAATTGAAAAAATGTTACCTCGTGGAAAATTTTCACGGGATTTTTTGAATTGTAGGTATTTCCATAGAGCTCTATGAGAATTCTTGGTGTATTTATAAATTTTTGTCTCAAACTTCTTCAAAAATTTTATCACATAAATTTCTTCTTCTTTTAAATCAATCCTTTTAGCACTTGTACTACTATTTGAAAGAATCAATGTATAGATATATTTATATATCTTCCATCTCAATTTTATGTTCGACAGTGATTGATCATTCATATCAATATGATATTTGTCATGAAACAAAGTCAATTTTTCAAAATGATCACATTTTTTACCACCATCATATTTATTTTGGTAAAATAATTCATGATTTTGTCTTCCACATAGAATTTCAGATATGAAATCATGGATAGTAGAAGGAGGGGGTGAATTTTTCCAATTTTTTTTTACCAAAATTAAAGGTGTCATAATATAATTGAAATTCCATATAATAATGGCAACTACAAGTGTCGTGTATAGTGATAGGTTTAACATACCATGGTTTTTGTTTCACAAAAGCACTAATTAAGACATTAATTCCATGATTCTCTTCTATAAACTTATTGAACAACTCTATCTAAGTGATGTCCAAGATATGTTTTGCATGTCCTTCATATTGATTTCATGCTATTCTTTGCCACATCAGATGCCTTACTTTTGGTGAAACATGTGTTTTTTTCATCCAATATTCATATATTTTTTTCTTAACATCTTCTCCAAGTATATCTTTATATGGTTTCCTACAAATAACTATTCAACAAGCAAGCCCTTCATTTGCATCTATTTGCAATATAAATTTCCTATGCTTGTGCAATCTTTTTTGTGAGGTCCCTAATTCTTTTTCCATGAATTTTACCAATCGATTTTATTTAGTACTTGATGAAAACACCACCATTTGTATTTCTCTATGTCCATATGTTTCACTTTTTTTTCTAGATCGTCCAATTGATTTTAGAGCACTATTTATATTTTGAATGACATTTTCCTTCAATTATTTTTATCTTTCGTTGATTTTTGAATACCCAATAGTGTTGTAGTTTATTTTAATTTCTTTGATCTTAAGAGACCTCTCAAAATTTGAGCTTGAACTATCACATTTTCTCTTTTGAAGAACTTATCAGTAATGACCCTATCACGACATCGTATAACATGGTCAACTTTTTTATCTCGATATGTGCCAGTGTCGACATTTTCTAACATCTCATCATCGATATTGATTTCATTTGTACATATGAAAATTTTATGTAAATACGTATAAATATACATTAAATAATTAAATTAAAAAGTAAAGTTCATGAAATTGAAACTAATAAATATGTATAAGTTCAATAATACATGACATATATATACATACATAAGAGTGATTCAACTTCTTCACTTGAATCTCTTTCAACATCTTGAACAACGTCATCAATCATTGGTTCATTTTATCTTCACTTTGTATTTCAACATTTTCAATCTCATCATCAATGTTATGAGGAAAATCTCTCTTTGTTCACATTGCAAAATAATTTTCAAAGTAGTTCATCAAATAAAAATTAAATTCCACAATACACTATTAAATTTTCAACATCATTTATAATATTTACATTTACATACCTGGTTCAACTTCTTGTTGAGATTGATTTTCCCTTTAAATATTTAAGCGTTCTTCCTTCTTTCTTTTGTAAGAGTTTCTCGAATATTCTCTATGAGCCTCAATGTCTCTTATCTGATCATATTTTCTCTTGCAATTTCTTTGATTTTCAATGATAATTCAATCCATGTAGATTTTTAAAATCAAACCCAAAAAAGACAATTTCAAAATGTAGCAAAAAAAATCATTTTTAAAATCTAGCAAAAAAAATTCACTTTCTTAATTCAACCTAAAAAACTCACTTTCAAAATTCAGCCCAAAAAAATCACTTTCAAAATTCATCCAAAAAAGTCACTTTCAAAATTTAGCTCAAAAGACTTACTTTCAAAATTCATCCCAAAAAACTAACCTTAAAAATCCAGCCAATCTTTTTTTAATCCAAAAATTAGATTCAAACAAGTTTGGAATTCAGAGGTTACACGTGAGGAATGTGAGTGTGAAAATAATGTTTCAACCAAGTTTATTTATAGCGTTCAGCTGAAAAAGTTATATCGGAGGGTCATATCATTTTAATTTTTCCGCAGTTGGAAAATATGGATAGGGTTTTCAAGTGAAATTTTAAAACTGTTTAGCCAAAAAAATTTCTCGTTTATTATAATGTCCATTCATGGAAAACAAAAATTCAGGGGAACTTTTTTTTTGTTTAGCTGAACTATTTTGTGATTATAAAATTTAGTTTTCCAGCAAACCAAATTCCCTACATTATATTTTTTCATCAATACACTAAATCATCCTGATATTAAAAATAAGTGCCACACGTTGACGATAATGGAAAAATAATGGCCAGTTGGTTGAATCTGTTAGCTATCCTAAGTTAGTTGTTTATTGAAAATGTTGGATGACATGGCCCACCCATGCCTACAATGACGCAACCCTCGTGCATGCGTGGAGGAGGCATGATGGAATGATGAAACACAAAAATGTCTGATGTGGAGAACAGAACAATGATGACAACAAAGTGGGATAAGCATCACTGATAAGACTCCTTTCCTGCTGCTTTTTCTAGCATAAAGTCGGAAAATCTGACAGTAATTAAAATCCCAGAGTATAGTCGACCTCAAAAATTGAAATCACATGGTAAACAACTAGCCAGTACACGTCGGCCGAAAATGGAATGACATGGACGCCATATATACAAGGCCATCTACCACTACTAGATATGGATGGCAATATTTCTTAAATTCTATAGCACTATGTGGCACATGTTCAAATTTATGGGCAAGGAAATGACAACGGGAGCAATAGTAGTGATATGGTGGGTAGGCACAAAATATTGGGGAATTGAAAAGAGAAGAGTATCAAGATGATACAATCCCTACGATTCTTGCTCGTGGCCATTTTGTGCATGGTGTTACTCTTGTCAGATGCCTATGGGTCTAAGTTCGTTACCCTATTTCTTTATGTTAGAGGAATATAAGCAAAACCAATTTTATGGCATACTCTAAATCCAATAATATTTTTATAATTTAAG
>APFE031132889.1:72301-209387 GCA_000404065.3 Pinus taeda
TCTCTTTTAACTCTATAAGAGGTTTGTATCTCAAGAGATTTGATCCCTCTTTGGTCTTGCTAGATACAAAGTTAAGATGGATCTAGGTCAATTTAATCATTTTTATGTAATTTGATTCAGTGAAAATGTTTTATTGATAATTATAATTATAATTTTTTATTTTTATATAATTTGATGAAGTCAACATGTTACACAAGGCATTACATTACAACATCTCTACTATACTGGGGTAGGGGTTTCTTTGGGCTCAATAATTTATAATAATTTAATATTTAACATTTTATGCACATATGGCATGGTCTTGCTTAGTAATGTAGTACTACACACACATGCACTACAATGATCATCTGTATGCATATAATGTATGAGTGGGTGTTAATTTTTAGTTAAGTTTATATCATGGGTTAATTTTTATATTATTAATCAATATCTTATCAAGTTTATTCATATAGTGAACTTTCTACATGCAAAAAATAAAGTCAATATATTGTAGATATTAGAGGTACATAGGGGAGTGGGTAATTATGAGTATGAGGTATAAAAAGAGATATTTAGTAAAATTAATGGATATATTGAGAGAGGGATAAAAAAAGAGTTTTTTTTTTTATCAATGTTGAGTAAATTAAGAGAATTCTTTAACATTTTATAAACATAAATATTGTTGGTATTAAGATAGGAGTTATAGATCCAATCCTTATCACATTTAATTATCAATCTGGGGTCATTAATTATTTCAAGGTATCGTGCAAAGTCTATGCTGGCCACAGGTTCCCTTCCTAGTATTGAGCATTCATAAAATAGAAGGACCAACAAATGCTTAATGAATAACAGCAAATTAAAGAACAATAACAACAATTCAAAATTATAGAAAGATTATAAAATAGTAAAGAAGAAACAACAAAACATTAACAACATAATCAACACATACCTATTCACACGACTAAATGTAACAATGCTTGATGAGGAGAGTGGGCCCAACTCTGAGTCAGGGTTGTGGCAAAGAGTAAGGGTCACATGACACTACATAATACTGGAATTTGCATTAATAAAAAAGGGAATTACAATTGAATTCTATTGTTACACATCTCCCATAAAAGACCATCATTTTTCTACGCAAAGCCTTACTTATACAATTCATAGTTTCATGAATAGGATTTTAACAAACTCAGAAATGGTAGTAATCATGTCTGCCCACAAATATACAATAATTGTTCAGGTAGAAACAAAACGTAAAGATAGTAGTCAAGGTTGATCATTAGCTTCTCGAAAGTTGAATAGTTCTAACAATCCTATCCTTGAATAGCGCTTCCATCTCATTAATAGAATCACACTGACTTGTGTCCCAGTTAGCATCATTCATCGTGATTCTACAAGAGAACTTAGTCATCAAGCCATCTAAGCAATGTTCCCCTAGGACTATGCTTCATTAATCATCATTTCAAGAGTACATCCCAATGTAATATACTTCGTTGTTTTGAGATATAAATTGACCTCATAAAAGCTATGAAATGGGTAAAAACAGATAGGTAAAGGTGAGTGAAAATGGGTAATTTCATCAACCAACATCTCCCTCAACTGACTTGTTTGCATGTCCTAATGCAAATTGTTTCATGCACATATTAGGGTTAGATCTGTTGTGATTGGTATGAAGTTGAGTGAGATTGTATTGTTTTTCCATATCAGTTCCAAGGAGCTTAAACCCATAAGAGTGAATGATATCCTTCCACCAGTCTTCATCCACAACATAAGAAGGTCCATACTGATCAGAAGGCGAATATATAATAGGAAATTGGAACCTTAACCCCATCCAATGAATTCCACAGTGTTGTATACAAGCAATGCAATGTGGAATTCTCCCCAATTCTATAACAAAGTTGGATGCCCCAAAGGGTTCTTGTACCCATACTGTTGATGATGAGAGCATCCAACACCTCTGACAAGCATCCTTGGCTTCTTCCTGAAAACTATAGATCTATCTTATGCACATGTTGACACACCATCGTTGTGTCCTAGGAATCCCGTCTTTTTGTCATTCTAGTTTGAGAAACCGATGATGTTTAGTAAAAATAACCCTAAATAGGAAATGCTCCATTTTGACCATGAATGGATGATTTGATTGGTTTTCCTGGAATGTATGTAGGTCCTTTCTCCATTTGAATTGATTAATCACAAAAGATGTAAAATATCTTAACTAAATATCTCCTACAAATGGTACTAGATTGAATGACAGATTAGTTCCGAGGATATAATCATGCAGGTATAATTCACATAGAAAATGTTGGTTAATATTATTGTGAACTCTCAAAATCCTTAGCAACTGCATGGGATATTCTATGTTGTGACTTATCTCCTAATGAGTACTTTACAGACATAAAAATAGACATTGTTTATGAAGGAAGAGGGCATAATAGTTAGCAGGGGGCCTACATGCCATTGTTTGTTGTGTTAAGGTGAACATCTCGTCTTTATCAGTTTTTAGTAACTGGACCTATCCATGCATTTAACCTCCTTCTACAACTTTTCCTATTTCCATTTAGCCTTTTCAATCTAATTAGTATAATCAACAACCACCCTTGCGACATTCTCCTGAATCTCCTTCATTTGCTTTCGACGGGCCTCCATGGGAATTGATCCACAATAGAAACTAAAAATAGTGGCCTTCTATTTCTGGATCTATGCTGCCAAAAGAAACTCCCGAGCTTCTTCAAGATGGAGGAGTGTCTTAGTTTGTGTAGATGTTGAGGTCATCCCCTTATCCTTTGTTTGAATTACCACGAAAACTGTCCCACTGGGTCCAGGGGTTACAGTTGCTTGGTCAAGATTTATTTCTTTCCTTTTCCTTTCTCGTTTTTGCAACCACATCACCCGTTTCCTTACTTTAATAATTTCCATCTTCAACTGAATGTTTTCTTTGAACAAGAGTCGATACTGGCTCTAAATGGGATCTTTCATTTTTACAAGTTCCTCGACAAATTCTTGTTTCACCACAACTTCCTACATTTATCTTAAGGCTAGCACTGGTCCTTGTGGAGCAACACCAGTAAATGCATCAACCAATTCCTTTTTTACCACAACTTCCTCTCTTTATTTGGATATCGATACTTGTGGAATGGAATCGACACATCCTTCTGTAGACTTTGGTGTTGCAAAATTTCCTTCTATTTTCTCAGAGGTTGGTATTGGTTCTTCTGGAGCAGTACTGGCAACAATTTCTTCCTCAAATTGCTCCAAATTTGACACTGGTTTTTGTGGAGAAGTGTCTGCCACAACCTCTTCTCCTTTTTGCTCAGGAATTGATACTAGTTCTTGTGGAGCAGTATCAATGGCCACCTGTCCTTCCATCTACTCTGAGGCTGATATGGGTTCTCATGGAGTAGTATTAATGGCGACCTCCTCTTCCATCTGATCAGGAGTTGATACTGGTTCTTATGGAGTAGTATCAACGATGACTTCTTTTATTTGTTCCAAAGATGATATTGGTTCTTGTGGAGCAGTACCAGCAACAACTTCTTTATCCATTTTTCCAGAAGTAGATACTCATTCTTGCAGAGTAGTATCAACAACAATCTCTTGCTCCAATTGTCTAGAGCTTGACAATGGTTTTTGTGGAACATCAACGACAACAACCCTTTCTTCCATTTGTTCATAGGCTGAAACTAGTTCTTGTGGGGTAGTATCAGCCGCAACTACTTCCTCCATTTGCTCTAGCGTCAATATTAGTTCTTGTGGAATAACATAAAAAACAATCTCTCCTTCCATTTGTTCAGTGGTTGACGCTGGTTCTTATGGGGCAGTATCAGCCACAACTCCTTCCTCCATTTTCTCTGGTGTCGATACTGGTTCTTTTGGAACAACATCGACATCAACCCCTTCTTCCACTTGTTTTGACGTTGATACAGGTTCATGTGATGTAGTATCAACAAAATTTCTGTCTCCTTCTGCAATCACTCCTATAAACTTCAATTTTGGAGGAAGGATTCTTTCTCTCACCATGTGAGTACGAGAATGAAATTTCCTTGAGCCACTCAGTAGGGAGGCCATAAGTGGATAATAAGGAGTAACAACTTCAAATTCCATTTTGTTAACATCCTCTGTTTCAATTTCCCAAGTTCCTCCATTATTCCCTAAATCATATTGTTGGTCCACCATTTCTTCGTCTCTGTTTTCCTCTACATCCTCCAGAATTTGCAACATTATTTCCTCTTCAAGTAATTCTTCTTCCAACATTACATGCATTATGGCTTCAACTTCGTCTTATGATAACTTGAACAATTGTTGCCAAGTCATAGGAGTCTATAACAAGGCATGAATTACCAATAATATGATGAGACCTGGAAGGCATGGATGGAGAATAATCTAATGATGGTTATGTGATGTTCGTCCGTGAGATAGAATCAATATTTGATGGGTTGACGTGGATGACCTATGGAAGCCTTGGATGAGTTTTTATTGATGTGTTATATGAGATCCCACATCCATTCTTGGAATATGGCATTGAGATGAATGACTGAAGAGATATTTGCATCAACCATTCTATGGTCGAGTGGAACATGAAAGTCCCATATTGGGTTTGGATTTTTCATCATTAATGAATATTTATTTCTCCTTGTATTTCTATGATGATTTTGATGGATTATATGTGGTCTATATGAGTATACTTCATAAGTATTTATTTCTATTATGTTGGTTATGTATGTGTTTTATGATAACATCCATGTGTGGATCTCATCATGTTTTTACTTATAATTGAATGATCAATTTATCTATGACCTAATGGATGGAATGACAGTTGATGTGTGGAGGCATCAATGGTTCTTAATGATTCTCACGTAAGTATGAGACCCTTATGTTTAAAACTCTGAATTACACTTGTATATTACACATTTGCAATATGTCTAACAAAATGCCATTCATGGCTAGTAGGGGTCTAGTCAAGGCCTTGAATACATATTTTCTTTAGTATTTTAATTTCCATGTTATATTACTGATTTGAAGGAATGGATCAATTCTAGGCAATGACCTGGGCTTTGAGCCTAAAAAATTTGCTTAAATCTTGGCATCGTTGGCACAACACTAACAATTCTGGTCCACGGTCGCTGGTAGGTAGGCCTGTGAGAGCGACTTTAGGTTTCTGGTCATTCCCTTGCCCATATCATGAGAGAGACTATGTACAAGAGACCTAAAAAAACAGTGGGACCCAAGGATAGGCTATCTGAGTCGTTGACTTGTCCTTCGAGGGTTTTGTTGATGATGTTGGATGTATGTATGGTGCGTTTCCATCGGTTCAACTTCCTTAATGTGACTTAAGAGATCGAATCATATCATAGTGGCCTCTCGTCGCATATTTACCCCAGCTAGCTAGTTTCTTGGGTACATGTGGAAGGGGGGTGTTACAGAGTGGTATCAGAGCATGGTTCACCCATTGGATTGGATGTATCTCACACTTGTTTTCCATATGTTGTTACAATTTCATGGTGTTGATCAGTGGTTGATCATTGTTGTGGTGATGTCTTCATGTGGAACTTAGCATGTTTTTGTGGGATGCATCGTTGTGAGTATATGAATGGTTATGTGTTGTTATATATGGCTTACATGTATCATGTGGTTTCTTGGTTACATTCTTTTGTTTTTGGTCGTATGTATCATTCTTGTGTATCAGGTTAAATCATTCTACATACAAGTGTTGTTCATTTATGCTTGACTATATGCATTATGTGTGGGAATGCCCCATACTTGTGCTTGAGTGCTATCCATATGTAGGCTGGTGTAATGTCTACATTGTGGTTGTGCATGGTCCACATACAATGGTACGGTTTATGTTGTCACGCATAAGGTCATTGTATGTATGGATATGTAATTCTTATGCATTTTCATGTTTACATGTGGTCAAGTGTACCGTGATGTAGTGGATGTTGTCATGCATGAGGTTGTAGTATGTGATGTGTTAAGGTTATGCACTAATGACTGGACCCTAGCTAGAATGAAAATTTCATGGTTATATGCTTATGTACTATTTTTATATATTGTTATGATTATGTTATACATGTATCATGATGATCTGTTGATATTGCAGACAAGGTATCACCTCCAAAATATACTAAGGTATGTTGGTTTATTGTGATTTGGTTTAACTAACATGATATACCTTTTGGGAAGAAACATCAAATGGTTAGCATGATGGTTGACTATAGAGACTCTCCCTATGAATTTGAAAAGTGATATGGTGTTGGGAACTCTTCCAATTTGGTAGTGACACTAAGAAGCTTAAGGGAAGAGATAAGGAGTTGTAAGGTGGATATGGCATAATAATATAGTCACAGGAAAAGCTAGTAGAGGTAAATGCAGTGATAACTAAGAGCTTGTCAGATTTGCAGTGACAGGGGCCGCTTCAGATTAGTCATGAGCATGAGAAAAAAACTAATGGGACATATGGAATTATATTTCATGGTGGTCACCAATCAGATAAAGATAACATAGTCCGATATGGTAGATTATTGGACACTCTGGAGAGGAGAAGGGGTAGACATAGGTATGATTCTATTTCTGATTCAGATAAGCACTATGATGATCATTGTTATCATCCTTAGAGGAGGAGTGATAGCAGATACTTTCGGGATGAGTTTAAGAAAGAAAAGCTACCTACTTTTGATGGAGAGGTAAAGAGATCACATGATTCACAGGCTTGGTTACTTGGTATGAAGAAGTTCTTCAGGTTGCATGGCTACTTAGAGAACATGAAAGCTAGAGTGGCTACTTTCAGTCTTAAAGGTAAAGAAGACATCTGGTGGGAACATGTGAAGAATGTTAGGGACATAAATGAGGAACATCTGACTTGGAGTGAAGTTGACCGGCTATTCAAGAAAAGTATCTATCGAAGAGATACTTTGATGACAAGGAAAAATAATTATATGAACTAAAGATGGGATCTGTGATAGGTGTTGAGTACACTAGTAAGTTCCTAGAACTGTTGAGGTATGTCCCTTACGTCAAGGAGGAGAAGGATAAGATTTAGAGATTCATCAGTGGACTATCAGTTGCATTTAAATATAGGATTGAATTTGACGAGCCCAGATCAATGGAGGAGGCCATTCGAAAGTTGAAGCATTGCTATGAACAATCAAGGCGCAACACTGAGACGAAGTCAAGCTGGAGAGATAATGTAAAGAACAAAGGGAAATTGGATAAAAAGCGAGCAAGACCAATGGTAGAGATAAAAAGGAGAATGCTGCTCCAACTAAGAGGTTAAATGCATCATATAGAGGACAGGGACATCAATCTAAATAAAATAATAAGGATGGAGGCTATAAGCCTATAGAGTGTTGGACTTGTGGAAAAGATCATTGTAGGAGAGATTTTCCGTAGAATTAGGGAGGTAGACCTCAGATATACAGTGCACAGGAGTCATAGAATATTGGAGAAGCTAATCAAATTCCGCGTATCTATGTATTCTTGGGTAAACAATAGGCAGAGCATAAGGCATCTATCATCAAGATGGATGATAAGCTTTGTGATCAAGTTATTTCTATTTTGATTGATATTGGATGTAATTATAGTTATGTTAGTCCTTACTTGGCGGATAAGTTGGTTTGAATAGGGAGTTGCATGTAGAGTCTTGGTTAGTGCAGTTGGCTATAGATACAAAAGAGCAAGGGCATCATTGGGTAAGAGCTTTAACATTTGACTTAAATGATATGCCTACAACAACACATTTAAATGTATTACCATTGGGTTCATACAATATGTTATTGGGCATGGATTGGTTGTATCTACATAGAACCAAGGTTGACTTCTATGAAAAAGATATTGAGTGTGTTGATTACAATGTAGAGTCTTACAAGGAAAGAAGAAGGCTAGATCAGTTAGGATGGTGATTGCCATGAAAGAAAATTATAGCCGTAGGAAAGGGTGAAAGCTATTCAGAGTGCACATTTCTAGTGATAAGGGTAAGGAAGTTGAGGATGCAAATGTGTTGAACAGGTATCCAATTTTGCAATAATTCCAGGATATATTCCCCGAGGACATTATAGAGCTACCACCTCATACGGAGGTAGACTTTTCTATTGAGTTAGTGTTAGGGGCATCTCTAGCATCTAAAGCACCTTACATTACGAGCACACTTTAGTTGGTAGAACTGAAGCTATTGATGAAGGAAGTTTTGGACAAAGGATACATTAGGCTAAGTGTATCACCATGGGTGCACCCATGTTGTTTGTAAGGAAGAAATATGGTACTCTCATATTATGCATTGATTACATGCAATTGAACAAAGTGACTATCAAGAATAGGTACCCTTTTCCAAGGATTGATGGCTTGTTCAATCAGCTGAAGGGAGCGGCAGTGTTCTCAAATACTGAATTGAGATCTAGATATAATCAAGTATGCATAAAAGAGGAGGACATTTACAAGACTACGTTTAGGACCATGTTTGAGTATTATGAGTTTGTTGTACTTCCATTTGTCTTAACTAATGCTCTAGCTACATTCATGTGCTTGATGAATAATGTATTGTGTCCATATTTGGATAAGTTTGTTATTGTTTTGATTGATGATATACTAGTATATTCTAAAAATGAGGAAGAGCATGCTGAGCGTTTAGTAACATTCTTGAGGTTGTTGAGGGAGCATTAGTCGTATTCTAAACTCAACAAGTGTAGTTTCTTTCAGACTGAGGTGCACTACTTGGGACATGTTGTCTCCAAGGGCATTCTAGTAGATCTAGAAAAGATAAGAGACATCATGGAGTGGGTAGCTCCTAAGAATGTGGATGAGGTGAGCTATTTCATGGGTCTGACAGTCTATTAGGAGGTTCATCAAGAACTTATCGTATATTTATTATCCCATTACATATTTGCAAAGGAAAGGTAAGAAGTTTGAATGGACATAGGAATCTGAGGCTAGTTTTGAGTAGCTCAAGCAGTTGTTAACACATGCACTAATGTTGAAGATTCCAGACCTAGACAGAGAGTTTGTTGTGTGCACAAATTCATGCAAGAGAGGACTTGGAGGATTCCTTATGTAGGATGGACATGTAGCATGCTATGAGTCACATAAACTAAATGAGAACGAGCAGAACCATCCCACTCATGATCTTGAGCTGGAATCAATTATACATGCACTGATGATGTGGAGACACTATCTTCTAGGCAGAAGGTTCACATTGATGATTGATCATAGTGGGTTGAGGTATCTATTTGACCAACCAATCTAAATGGTAGGCAGGCTCGGTGGTTGGCCACAATCAATGAGTTCGACTTTGAGATTAGATACATCAAAGGCAAGGAGAAAAAAGTGGAAGATGCTATTAGCAAACTAGTGTAGGTGAATCACTTAGCATCTATGAGCTCTTATGTGATAGATTTATAGGATAGGATCTTGTGGGCAGGACAACAGGATGTTAGATATATACAAATTGTGAATATGTTGCAGCAAAGTACAGGTACATGTACATGTATAGGTAGTGGTACAGGCATAGGTGGAGGTGCAAAGGACTTGGAATATTTCCTTGTAATAGATGGATTGGTCAAGTTCTTGGATACGATATATGTGTCGAATGACAATGATCTCAAGAAGGTGATCTTGAGGGAGTTTCATGCGAAACAGTATTCAAGACAACCAGGTTACCAGAAGACATTGACAACATTGAATAGATCTTACTATTGGTTGAACTTGAAGAGGGATGTAGCAAAGTTTGTGGCTAGATGTTTTGATTGTCAGCGAGTGAAAGCAGAGTGTAAGAATCCAGGTGGACTGCTACAACTGATTGTGATTCCAAAATGGAAAAGGAGGTCATTTCCATGGACTTCATCACAGGGTTCCAAAGATAATGAAGCAACATGATTCCATCATGGTCATTATGGACAAGCTGAAAAATGTTGCACACTTCATTCCAGTGAAGTATACATTTTCATCTTGTGATGTGGCATAGGTATTCATCAAAGATTGGGTTAGACTACATGGTGTTCCAAGAAATATTATGTTCGATAGGGATGTGAAGCTCACTTCCAAGTTTTTGAAGGAGTTATTTGTAGGTTTAGGAACATAGTTGGCCTTTAGCACAACTTATCATCCGCAGATAGATGGAGAGACAGATAGGGTCAATATGATATTAGATGATATGTTGAGGATGTATGTGATGCATCAACAGAGGAAGTGGGAAGAATATCTCCCCTTGGTAGAGTTCTCATACAACAATGGTTACCAGGAGTCATTGAGGATGAGTCCTTTTGATGCACTGTATGGGAGGAGTTGTAACGCTCTTATAAGTTGGACTAATCTGGTTATCAGGGTATTGATTGGACAAGATATGCTGGTAGACATGAGACATGAAATGCAGGTAATCATGAAGAATCTAAAGGCAACACAGGATAGGTATAAGAGTTATTTTGTTATGAATAGATTGTTAAAGGAGTTTCAGGTTGGGAAAAAGTGTACTTTTGCATCAAACTGAACAAGATCTCCTTGTGGATTGGATCATGTGCCAAGCTAGAACCACGGTTTTGTGGACCCTTCAGCATTATTAAGAGGATTGGGCCAGTAGCCTATAACCTTGCACTACCTTCGACAGTGAAATTTCATGATGTTATCCATGTCTCATTGCTTGAGAAGTATGTTAAGGATGTTCATCATGTAATTGAATGGTCTGTGTTGCAAGTGGAAGCATATGGATAATTATATCTAAAGCCTTAGCGTATACTGAAGACAAAGGTTCTCATTCTCTAGAATTGAGAAATAGAGCAAGTTAAAGTGCATGGAAGCACTTTGGGCCCGATGAATCTACATGGGAGATGGAGGATCAAATACGGGCCATGTATCCTTCCTTGTATTCCAGTTGAGGCAAAGCAACTTGATATGGTGGTTTGGTATTTGCTTATGCTGGTTTAATATTTTCTTATGATGGTTTGGTGTTTTCTTTATGGTGGTTTGATATATGCTTTATGGTGGTTGATATATGCTTTATGATGGTTTAGTATATGCTATATGATGGTTTGATATATGATTAGACATGATGTTTAGTATATGATTTGATATATTCTTTTCTGTATGATTTGGCACATGTTTTGGTATCTATATTTGATGATGTTACTATATGTACATTTATGACTGGATGCAAATACCATAAAGAGTTGTGTTATAGAGATCCACTATGTGGTATGGATGTCACATTATTATGATTATGTTTTCATGTTACTATGCCACCATCTGGTTATGCTATCATGATGTTATGATGTCATGTGGATTGGCACTAAGCAGTATGATCATTGTAAATATCGTAATGAGTTGTGTTATAAAGCTCCACTATGAGGTATGTTGTTATGTTGAAATGATATCTTTCTCTTGAGTAGGTCTTTCATTGCAAATACCACATCGATCTATGTTATAAAGATACATGAGAAGTATGTCTTATTTCAGCAGGTTGGTAAGGTATATGTGTGATTGAACACTGAGGAAGGTGTCCACCAAGGGGAAGGGTTTTGTAACAACCCTGGTGAAAATTCCATGTAATAAAAGTAAAAAATAAGCATCCTGGATGAATGGGACACTTATTCCAAGCTGAATGTTGGGAAAAACATCCTAGGGGGTGTTTATTTGGTTGTTTATCACTAAGGAAATTGGCAAAGGTAATGGCTAAGGATTTGGAAAGGCAAAATTGCATTTTGATACATTTATTTATGAAAATAATGGAAATTAGGAGAAAAGGGAGGTGAAAGGTCATAGGTCGCATGTGAGGAGGAAAATGAAGGAAACTAAAGGAAAATGAAGAAAATAGAGGCCTCATCCATAAAAAGGCTTTTGAGGATCAATTGGTAACATTTTGTTAATTCAATGTTGGAACTCTCTCTCTTTATTCTCTCTCTCATACTCTTAGATACTTAGATTTTTCTTGGAGAACTCTTGGAGGGTGTGGCATACTTGGATTCTTGGAGCAAGAAAGAAAAGTAAAGGAAAGAAAGCACAAGGAGGCATCGGGATCAACTACTACATCATATTTTCATGCAGGTACCAAGTTGCATGTATTATTTCTTCACTAGTTTTGGTATGTATGGCAGATGCATGTGGTTTCTTGGTTATGATCTGTCATTGGCATGGGCGATTTCCTAGATTGATATTGGATTTCCTAGCCTTGCCATTTCCTGGATAGACATGGTGATTCTGGGTTTACTTCCATTGTTTTTTTTTGCTTGGTTCTCATGTTTCCTTAGGTTGGGTTGAGTTATTAGTCCTGGAAACCCTAGTTGAACAAAAGCTCTGGAAGCCTTGTAACAAATTGGGTTGAGTTACTAGTCCTAGAAGCCTTGGTTGGACAAATTATCTGGAAGCCCTTGGTGGGTTGACTTACTAGTCCTGGAAGCCTTGGCTGGAAAAATGCTCTAGAAGCCCTGTGTAAGCTATGGGTTGAGTTACTAGTTCTGGAAGCCTTGGTTGGAAAAATGATTTGGAAGATTTGGAAGGCTTGGATGGAGACCAATATAATGATGGTTTTGTGATGTTCAACCATGAGGTGGAATCATTGTTTGATTGGTTGAGGTGGATAGCATTTGGAAGCCCTCGATGAGGTTTGATTGATGTTTTCTATGAGATCCCACATTCATGCTTAGAATATGGCACAAGGGTGAATGTCTGAAGAGATATTTGGCTGGTCAAGTGGAATGTGGAAGTCCCATCTTGAGTTTATATTTTGCATCATTAATGAATGGTTATTTCTCCTTGTATTTATATGAGCATTTTGATGGATTATATGTGGTCTATATGACTATACTTTCAAGAGTATTTTCTACATCTATTATGTTGGTTATGTATGTGTTTTATGACAGCATCCATGTGTGCCTCTCATCATGGTTTCACTTATAATTGAATGATAAATGTATCTGTGACCTAATAGATGGAATGGAAGTTGATGTATTGAGGAATCAATGGTTATTGGTGATTCTCAGCTAAGTAGGAGACCCTTATGCTAACAACTATGAATTACACTTGTAGATTACATATTTGCAATATGTTTGAGGAAATGCTTGTCATGCCTAGTAGGGATTGAGTCAAGGTCTTCAACAAGTATTTTCTTAAGTAATGTCATTTCCATGTTATCTTATTGATTTGAAGAGATGGATCAATTTTTGGCAGTGACCTAGGCTCTCAACTTGAAAAAGTGGCTTAAATATTGGGGTTGCTGGCACATATTTGACAATTCGGGTCCACAATCGCTGGTCAACAGGCGTATGAGAGCGACTTTAGGTTGTTGGTCTTTCCCGTGCCCATAGCATGAGAGTGACTATGCTCCAAGAGACCTAAAACAATAGTGGGACATAGGGACAGGTTGTCTGAGTGTCTGACTTGTTCTCTACAGGTTCTGTTGATGCTGTTGGATGTTTGCATGGTGTGTTTTCGTTGGTTCCACTTCCTTAATGTGAATTATGAGGTAAAATCATATCATAGTGACCTATTTTTGCATATTTACCTCATTTGATCGATTGCTTGGGTAGATGTGGGAGGAGGGTGTTAAGGAGCGGTATCAGAGCATGGTTCACCCCTCGGACGCGATGGGCTATGTGTTGGTTATGCATGCATGTCAGTTTCATGTATGTCTCTCACACTTTCATTCCATTTGATGTTAGAATTGCATGGTGTTTATCATTTTTGTGGTGATGTTGTCATGTGGAACTTATATATCGATGTCAGTATATGACTGGTTATGTGTTGTTATATATCACCTACATGTATCATGTGGTTGCTTGGTTAAATCCTTATCTATTTGGTTGCATGTTGTGTATTGGGTGACATGATGCTACATACAAGTGTTGTTCATTTATGCTTGGTTATATGTGTTATGTGTGGGAATGGCCCCTACTCATGCTTGAGTTCTATCCACATGTAGGCTAGTGTAATGTCTACATTGTGGTTGTGCATGGTCCACATACAATGGTATGGTTGATGTCGTCATGCATAAGGTTATCGTATGTATGGCTATTTAATTCTTATGCATTTTCATGTTTGCATGTGGTCAAGTGTATCGTGATGTAGTGGATGTTGTCATGCATGAGGTTGTAGTGTGTGACGTGTTACGGTCATGCATTGATGACTGGACCCTAGATAGAATGACAGTTGCATGGTTATATGCTTATGTACTATTTTTATATATTGTTATGATTATGTTATGCATGTATCATGATGATCTGTTGATATTGCAGAAAAAGTAACCTCCCCAAGATATACTAAGGTATGTTGGTTTATTGTGATTTGGTTTAGCTGACATGATATACATTGCAGGAAGAAACATAAAATGGCTAGCAAGATGGTTGACTACAGAGACTCTCCCTATGAATCTGAAGAGTAGTATGGTGTTGGGAACTCTTCTGATTTCGAAGTGACATTGAGAAGCCTAAAGGAAGAGATAAGGAGTTGTAAGGAGGATAATGAAAGAATCATACAGTCACAAGAAAATCTCACAGAGGTAAATGTAGTCATACTTCAGAGCTTGTTAGATTTGCAATGACAAGGGCCGCTTCAGATCAGTCAGGAGAAGGAGAACAAAACTAATGGGGCATATGGAAGTAGATCACATGGCAGTCACTGATTAGATAGAGATGACACAATCCGAGGTGGTAGATTGTTGGACACTCCAGAGAGGAGAATGGATAGACACAATTATGATTCTAGTTTTGATTTAGATAGGCACTATGATCGTCACCGATATCATCCTTATAGGAGGAGTGATAAGGGATACTTGTTGGATGAGTTTAAGAAATCAAAGCCACCTACTTTTGATGGCGAGGTAAAGAGATAATAGGATGAAGAGGCTTGGTTACTCAGTATGAAGAAGTTCTTTAGGTTGCATGAATACTCAGAGAACATGAAAGCTAGAGTGACTACTTTCAGTGTTAAAGGTAAAGCAGACATCTAGTGGGGAGATGTGGAAAATATAAGGGATATAAAGGAGGAATATTAGACTTGAAGTGAATTTGAGTAGCTATCCAAGAAAATTATCTTCCATAAGAGATAGTTTGATGAAAGGGAAAAATAAATTTATGAACTAAAGATGGGATCCATGACAGATGATGAGTACACCTATAAGTTCTTGGAACTGTTGAGGTATGTGCCTTACGTCAAGGAGGAGAAGGCTAAGATTCATAGATTCATTAGTGGACTACTGGTTGTATTCAAAGATAATATTGAGTTTAATGGGGCTAGATCATTAGAGGAGGCCATTCGAAAGTTGAAACATTGCTATGAAGAATCGAGGTGAAACACTGAGACAAAGTTAAGCTGGATACTTAATGTAAATGACAAAGGGAAATGGGATAAAAATCAAGAAAGACCACATGCTACTAATGACAAGGAGAATGTTTCACCTCCTAAGAGGTTCACTGCATTACATAGAGGAAAGGGACATCGATATGAAGAAAAGAATAATGATGGAAGCTAGAAGCCTATAAAGTATTGGACTTGTGGCAAAGATCACCACATGAGAGATTATCCTCAGAATCAGGGTGGTAGACCTCATATATACAGTGCTTACGAGGCATAGACTGTTGGAGACATTGGTAAGAATATTCCACGTATCTATGTAGCCTTGAATAACAAATAGGAAGAGCATCGGGAATCTATCATCAATATGGATGATAAGCTTTGTGATCAAGTTATTTCTATTTTGATTGACCCTGGATCTAATTATAATTATGTTATTCCCAACTTAGTGGATAAGTGTGGTTTGAATAAGGAGTTGCATGCAGAGTCTTGGTTAGTGGAGCTGGCTACAAGTACAAAGAAGAGAGTGCATCATTGGGTAAGACCTTGTGCATTAGACTTAAATGGTATGCCTATAACAACAAATTTAAATGTATTACCATTGGGTTCATACAATATGTTACTGGGCATGGATTGGTTGTATCTACATAGAACCAAGGTTGATTGCTTTGAAAAAGTTATTGAGTGTGTTGATTACAATGGAGAACCAAGACTCTTACAAGGTAAGAAGAAGGCCACATCCGTTAGGATGGTGATAGATATGTAAGTTAAGCGTAGCCGCAGGAAAGGGTGCAATCTATTCGTAGTGCACATTTCTAGTGATAAGCGTAAGGAGGTTGAGGATTTAGATGTGTTGAATATGTTCCCATTTTTGCGGCAATTTCAAGATGTATTCCACAAGGACATACAACGTTTCCACCTTAGATGGAGATATACTTTTCTATTGAGTTAGTCCTAGGGGCAGATCCAACATGGAAAGCACCTTACATTATGAGCACACCTGAGTTGGCAGAACTAAAGCTACAACTGAAGGAAATGTTGGACAAAGGATACATTAGGCATCACCATGGGTTGCACCAGTCTTGTTTGTGAGGAAGAAAGATAGTACTCTCATATTATGAATTGATTACAGGCAGTTGAACAAAGTGACTATCAAGAACAGGTACCCTTTTCCAAGGATTGATGACTTTTTCGATTAGATAAAGGGAGCAACATTGTTCTGAAAGATTGACTTGAGATCTAGATATCATCAAGTACACATCAAAGAGGAGGACATTTACAAGAACATGTTCAGGTTCAGGTAAGGGCATTATGAGTTTGTTGTAGTTCCATTCGACTTAACTAATGCTCCTACTACATTCATGCGTTTGATGAATAATGTATTGTGTCCATATTTGGATAAGCTTGTTATTGTGTTCATTGATGATATACTGGTATATTCTAAAAATGAGGAAGAGCATGTTGAGAATTTAGCAGCAGTGTTAAGGTTATTGAGGGAGCATTAGTTGTATGCTAATATCAGCAAGTGTAGTTTCTTACATAATGAGGTGCACTACTTGGGACATGTTGTCTCCAAGGAAGGAATTGTAGTAGATACAAAAAAGATAAGAGCCATCACGGAGTGGGTAGCTCCTAAGAATGTGGATGAGGTGAAACATTTCATGGGTCTAGCAAGCTATTACAAGAGGTTCATCAAGAACTTCTTGTAGATTGCCTATCCCATTACATCTTTGAAAAGGAAAGGTAATAATATTGAATGGACTAAGGAATGTGAGGCTAGTTTTGAGTAGCTCCAGAAGGTGTTAAAACATGCACCATTGTTGAAGATTGCAGACTCATACAATGATTGTGTTGTGTGCACATATGTGTGCAAGAGAGGATTTGGTGGAGTCCTTATGTAGGATGGATAGGTAGTATGTTATGAGTCGCATAAACTGAATCAGCACGAGTAGAACTATCCCTCGCATGATCTTGAGTTGGAAGAAATTATACATGCACTGAAGATGTGGAGACACTATCTTCTGGGCAGAAGGTTCACATTGATGAGTGACCACAGTGGCTTGAGGTATCTATTTAACCAACCAAATCTGAATGGTAGGTAGGCTCAGTGGTTGGCCACGATCAACGAGTTTGAATTTGAGATAAGATACATCAAAGGAAAGGAGAATAGAGTGGAAGATGCTCTTAGTAGGGAGGTACAGGTGAATCACTTACCATATATGAGCTCTTATGGGATAGATTTACAGGACAGGATCTTGCAGGCATGACAGGAGGATGTCAGGTATATGGAAATTGTGCATATGTTGCAGCAAAGTATAGGTAAAGGTATAGGTACAAATGATGATACATGTATAGGTATAGGTACATGTATAGGTACAAGTGCAGGTGCATAAGACTTGGACTATTGTCTTGCAATATATGGATTGGTGAGGTTCCTAGATAGGATATAGGTGTCGGATGATAGTGATCTCAAGAAGGTGATATTCAAGGAGTTTCATGTGAAACTATATTTAGGTCACCCAAGTTACCAGAAGACACTAAAAGTAGTGAAGAGGTTTTACTATTGGTCGAACTTGAAGAGGGATGTTGTAGAGTTTGTGGCTAGATTTTTTTATTATCAGTGAGTGAAATCAGAGCGTAAGCATCCAAGCGGACTATTACAACTGATCGTGGCTCCAGAATGGAAATGGGAGGTCATTTCCATGGAATTCATCACAGGGTTGCCAAAGATAGTGAAGTAGAATGATTCCATCATGGTCATTTTTGACAAGTTGACAAAGGTTGCACACTTTATTCTAGTGAAGTCTACATTTTCAACTAGTGATGTGGCACAGGTATTCATCAAAGATGTGGTTAGGCTACATGGTATTATGAAGAATATTGTGTCAAGTAGGGATGAGAAGTTCATTTCCAAGTTTTGGAAGGAGTTATTTGCAGGTTTGGGCACAAAGTTGGCCTTTAAAACATCTTATCATCTACGGAAAAATGGATAGATAGAGAGGGTCAACATGATATTAGAGGATATGTTGAGGATGCATGTGATGTATTAGTAGTGGAAGTGGGAAGAGTATCTCCTCTTGGTAGATTTTAGATACAAAAATGGTTATCAAGAGTGATTTAGGATGATTCCTTTTGAGGCACTATAAGGGTGGAGTTGTAAAACTCTTATAAGTTGGAGTGGTCCAGTTAGCAGGGTATTGATTAGGCCATATATGCTGGCAGACATGGAGCATGAAATGCAGGTAATCAAGAAGAATCTAAAGGAAGTATAGGATAGGAAGAAGAGTTATGTTGATAGTAATAGGTTGTTCAAGGAGATTTAGGTTGCGGAACAGGTGTACTTCTGCATCAAACTGAAGAAGATCTCATTGCGGATTTGATGATGTGCCAAGTTGGCACCATGGTTTTGTCGACCCTTCAACATTATTGAGAGGATTGGGCCAGTAGCCTATCGACTTGCACTACCTCCAACAATGAAATTCCATGATGTTTTCCATGTCTCATTGCTTAAGAAGTATGTTAAATATGTTGATCATGTAATTGTCTGGTCTGTATTGATGGTGGAACCAAATGGAGAATTCTAGCTGGAGCCTCACTCTTTATTTCATAAAATGGTGCTCATGCTCCAGAACTGAGATATAGAGCAAGTTAAAGTGTAATGGAAGAACTTTGGGCTTGATGAAGCTACATGGGAGATGCAAGATCACATGCGGGCCATGTATCCTTCCTTGTTTGTCATTTGACGCAAATCAGTTTGATATGGTGGTTTGGTATTTGTATATGTTGGTTTAGTATTTGCTTATGATGGTTTGGTATTTGCTTTATTGTGGTTTGATATATGATTTATGATGGTTTAGTGTATGCTATATGATGTTTTCATAAATTCTTAGACATGATGTTTAGTATATGCTTTGATATATGTTTTGGTATATGATTTGGCATCTCTTTTGGTATCTATATTTTGATGATGTTACTATATGTACATGTGTGACTAGATGTAAATACTGTAATGAGCTGTGTTATAAAGCTCCATTATGCGGTATGGATGTCATGTTATTATGATTATGTTATCATGTTACTATGCTATCATGTGGTTATGCTATCATGATGTTATGATGTCATGTCGATTGGGACTAAGCAATATTATTATTGTAAATACCATAATGAGTTATGTTATAAATCTCCACTATGCAGTATGTTGTCATGTTGTCATGATGTTTTTCTCTTGAGTAGTTCTTTCATTGTAAAAACTGCATCGAGTTGTGTTATAAAAATCCATGAGAAGTATGTTTTATTTTAGTAGGTTGTTGAGGTATATGTGTGATTAAACACCAAGAATGGTGTTTTCCAAAGGGGGAGGGTTTTGTAACAGCCTTGGTGAAAATTACATGTAATAAAAGTTAAAAACAATAGCCATGAAATAATGGGACACTTATTCCAAGCTAAATGTTGGGCAAGACATCCTAGGGGGTGTTCATTTGGTTGTTTATGGCTAATTAAATTGGCAAAGGAAATGATTAAGGGTTTGGAAAGGAAAAATGGCATTTTGTCACATTTATTTATGAAAATAATGAAAATTAGGAGAAAAAGGAGGTGAAATGTCATAGGTTGTATGTGAGGAGGAAAATGAAGGAAAATAAAGGAAAATGAAGAAAATAGAAGCCTCATCCATAAAAAGGCTTCTAATGATCAATTGGTAACCTTTTGTCAATTTAGTGTTGGAGCTCTCTCTCATTATTCTCTCTCTCATACTCTTCGATACTTAGAGTTTTCTTGGAGAACTCTTTGAGCGCGTGGCATACTTGGATTCTTTGAGCAAGAAAGAAAAGGAAAGTCAGGAAAGCACAAGGAGGAATTGAGATCAATAGCTACATCATATTTTCTTGCAACCGAGTTGCATGTAGCTTTCTTCACTAGTTTTGGCATGCATGGCAGATGCATGTAGTTTCTTGGTCGTGATCTATCATTGGCAATGAGGATTGCCTGGATTGGCAGTGGATTGCCTAGCTTTGCTATTTCCTGGATAGCCACGATGATTGTGGGTTTACTCTCATTGTTTGTTTTTTCTTGGTTCTCGTGTTTCCTTAGCTTGCGTCGCGTTATTAGTCCTAGAAACCATGGTTGAAAAAGTTCTCTAGAAGCACTATAACAACTTGGGTTGAGTTACTAGTCCTGGAAGCCTTGGTTGGAAAAATGCTATCGAAGCCCTTAGTGGGTTGAGTTACTAGTCTTGGAAGCATTGGTTGGAAAAATGCTCTAGAAGCTCTGTATAAGTTGTGGGTTGAGTTACTAGTTCTGGAAGCCTTGGTTGGACAGACACTTTGGAAGCCCTGTATAGGCTGTGGGTTGATTTATTTTTGGAAGCCTTGGTTGGAAAAATGCTTTGGAAGCCCTGGAAGGCTTTAATGGAGACCAATCTAATGATGTTTTTGTGATGTCCAGGTGTGAGGTGGAATCACTATTTTATGGGTTGACGTGGATGGCCTCTGGAAGCCCTGGATGAGTTTTGATTGATTTGTTTTATGAGATCCCGGATTCATTCTTGGAATATGGCACGGGGGTGAATGGATGAAGAGAGATTTGTCTCAACCATTCTATGGTTGAGTGGAAAGTGGAAGTCCTACCCCGAGTTTGGATTTTGCATCATTAATGAATTATTATTTATCCTTGTATTTCTAAGAGAATTTTGATCGATTATATGTGGTCTAGATGATTGTACTATCATGCTACTATTATGTTGCATATGTATGTGTTTTATGACAATAACCATGTGTGGTTCTCATCATGTTTTTACTTAGAATTGAATGATCAATGTATCTATGACCTAATGGATGGAATTTCAGATTACGTGTTGAGGCATCAATGGTTCTTAGTGACTCTCAACTGAGTATGAGACCCATATGCTCAGAACTATGAATTACACCTGTATATTACACATTTGCAATCTGTTTGACAAAATGCTTGTCATAGCTAGTAGGGGTCCAATCAAGGTCTTGAACAAGTATTTTATTTAGTAATGTCATTTCCATGTTATCTTACTAATTTGAAGAGATGGATCAATTGTGTGCAGCGACCTTGGCTTTGAGCCTAAAAAAGTGGCTTAAATCTAGGGTTCTATCGCACTGCACTGACAATTATGGTCCACAGTCACTGGCAAGCATGCCTGTTAGAGAGAATTTAGGTTGTTGGTCGCTACCTTACCCATAGCATGAGAGCTACTGTGGCCCAAGAGACCTAAAACAATAGTGGGATCTAGGGACAAGATGTCTAAGTGGATGACTTATCCTCTGAGGGTTTTGTTGATGATTTTGGATGTCTGTATGGTGTGTTTTCATCGGTTCCACTTCCTTAATGTGACTTAGGAGGTTGAATGATATCATAGTGGTCTCTTGTTGCATATTTATCCTAGAGTACCAACAAGGGAAAGGGAAAATGGTATTGTATAGGAAAAATAAAGATACAAATGAAGTAGCAGGAAGGGAAAGGGAAAAATACTGTTTAGGAAAAAAGAGAAGAGAGAGATATTCCAAATGTGGTAGCAGTAGAACTTCAATTATATATATATATATTATATATATATATAAATAGTATAATCATATATATATATATATATGATGTGAAAAGGAAGAATTATATGCACAAATGATTTTAAAACCATAATCATCATAAATTTGTCTCATAAAAGAGTCCCTAGAGGTCAGATGATGATACAACATGAGGCGATGTCCATTTGCAAGTAAAGGAATATGTGCATCGTCTATTGTTATGAGTTTAATAGTTCCATTTTGAAAAACTATGTCAACCTGATATGGACCCATCCATCTTGAGGGGAAATTTCCTTTAAAGTCGTTGAATTGGGAATCATAGATCAATTCCTAATCACCTTTTTGAAACACCTTTTTCTTAATAAATTTATTGTGCCACTTAGTTCGTTGTTGTTGTATTGTGGCAGTGTTCTATATAGCTACCAAATGGATTTCATATAACTCATTAAGTTAATTTAGTAGGTGTTCCTGGCCTGCAGTAAGCTCCATACCTATTTCTAGAGCTGTTATGAGTGTTTTGACCTCGAATTCCACTGGAAATAAAGGGGATTTTCCATATACAAGCTCATATGGTGAAAACTCTGTTGTATTCCACCATGTAGTTGTGTACACCCAAAGTTCTTCAGAAAGTTTTTCAACCCAAATCCAGCGATGGTTAGCCACATTATTCGTAAGAATATTTTCCAATACTTTATTTGTGTTCTCAACGTAACAATTCTCTTGAGAGTGATATGGAGATGTTACCTATTGTTTGATTCCATATTTTTTCATAATCACTGCTATTGAATGTGATGTAAATTATGCCCCTCCATCTGAAACTATTTCTCTAGGGGCACCATGCCGAGAAAAAAATTCTTCAAATAAAAATTCTGAAACAACTTGTTCAATGGCTTTTGCAACGAGTCTCGCTTCCACCCATTTCATAACATAGTCTGTAAAAACAAGAATATGAACTTTCTAATTAGAAGAAGTATTAAATGGCCCAATAAAATCAATAGCCCATTTCTCAAAGGGTTCAAGGACTAGATGAGGTTGCAGTAGAATTTCATCTAATCGAACATGCTCACCCATTCATTTGCAGTTGTCACACCCACGAACATATTTTGTAGCATCTTGGAATATAGAGGGCCAATAGTATCCCATCCCCAACATTTTATGACCAATTAAATTATCGACTAAGTATCCTCCACAAGGTTCATCGTGGGCAACTTTCAAAACATCATAGATCTCATCCCTACCTACACAACATTGAATCTACTGATCTAGTCAAGTGTAGAAGAGGTGCCTTTCTATCCATGTATAGCAAACACTTTGTTGGAGAATCCTCTGTCATTCCCTATGTGACAAATGATGAGGTACCTTTCCTATAGAAAGATAGTTAGCAATGTCTACATACCAAAGAGTATAAGTAGAAATTATGGAAAGATGTTCATCAAGAAAACTATTTTCTATAGGTGTATCTTCATCATTGATGTTTAGCCTGGATAAGAAATCTGCTACCACATTATCCTTTCTTGGATTGTCTACAATAGTGATATCAAATTATTGTAACAATAATAACCATCTTGTAATTCATCTAGGAGTTATCAGTTTGTTCATCAGATACCTGATCTCTGAATGATATTTGTGCACAATGGTGGGGTTTCTTGTAATATAATGCCAAAATTTGTTAACAACATAAATGACAACCAAAAGTTCCTTCTCAGTTACCCTATAATTAAGCTCAACATAAGTTAAATTCTGGCTGACGTAGTAGATTGCATACGGTTTCTTGTCTTATTGTTATCCGAGAACTGCTCCAACTATTGTATGGGAGGAATTTGTAGAAATATGGAATGGGAATTTCCAATCAAGACCATGAAATCTTAGACCCTCATAGAGTAATTTCTTGATCCCTGCAAAAGCTACTTCACAACCATCAGTCCATAGAGATTCTGCATTCTTAGATATTAGTTGGAAGAGTGGAAATGCTACTTTAGAAAAATTTCTATGAAGCATCAATAATACTCAACATAACCAATAAAGATGTGTACCATTGTCTATGTCTTTGGAGTGGTAAAATTTACGATTACCTCGATCTTGGTGGGATCGACTCGTATTCTTGGCATTGAAATTAAATGCCCCAGTATGATCCCTTCTTCCATCATCATATGATATCTTTCTATGCTAAGAGAAACATGAGTATGTTTACATTGTTTAAGTACTTTTTCTAAATTCTCCAAACCATTTTCAGAAGAATCACTATATGGAGTAACATCATCCATATAGATTTTAACATTGTCATTAATCAAATCAGAAAAGATTCCTAATATCGGCCTTTGGAAAGTAGTAGGTGCTCTACAGAGTCCAAACGGGAGGAACATGTACGAAAAATTTCCCAAAGGGAAAGTAAAATTGGTCTTATCTTGATCGTCAGGATTTATCTAGATCTGGTTATACCCACTAAATTCGTCTAGAAATTTTTTTGTTTTTAGCTAGTGTATCGAAAACCTAGTCGATGAAAGGTAAGGGAAAGTGACATTTTTGGGTTGCTTTATTTACTTCCCTATAATCAACACATATCCTCCACCTACCATTCTTCTTTGGAACAACATCTAATGGGGATACCCCACTGTCAGATATTGGATAAATAAACCCAACATTTAGTAGCTTTTGGAGTTCTTCCTTCATAATTTTTTTCAAAGCAAGGTTCATTCTTGTTTGTGGTTGGTGAATAAGTAGACATTCCTCTTATATCTATATCTATATATATATATATATATATATATATATATATATATATATATATACACATGTGTATTCCCAAGAAAATGCCTCCTTCTCATTCTGAAGGATTATTAGCAATTGTTCAATTTGGGAGAGTGATAGATTAGGATTGATGTTCAGTGTTTTCCGTGGATCGATCTCTACTGGAACACTATTATGGGCTACTGTAACAAGAACGTTTTCAATTGTTGTTTCGGGTTGAATGGTTTCCTGGGTAGTACAACTCATAACAGACTCTAATAATTGTCGGGTTAGGCAAGAAACAAAATCAAAGTTACTAATAAATGTACTAATAGCATCATATTTCATTTCCTCTTTGAAACAGAGAACTTCCCCAATAGTGATAATTGGTCTAATTTTTTCGTTCTCAGGTTTAGACTCATCCCTAAGGGAAGGTTTTTTTGTTATGGAAAACACTAGTTTAACTGACAAACTTGGTTATGCACGAGGGTACAACATAAGGTTCTTTGTAACTCATACATTTGATATTACCATGTTTCTTGACCGACACCTAATGTAGGCATCAGTCGTGGCAAGCCATGATCTACCTAAGATCAAGGGATTCCCTCCAACTAGATATTGAGTTTTAGTACCAAAAAAATCAGTAAGGTATTCCCAAGAGTCCACGAAGATAGTTACATCTTCCAATTTTCCCACGACCTCACAGAGATTGATCTGCAATGTCTAAAACTGTAAGGGTTGGTTTAAGGTTAAGTAATCCTAGGGTAAGTAGAATGGATGATGTTATAATGTTAATTGCAGCCCCAAGGTCTACCAAAACATTTGAAATATCAACCCCCTAACACATATTTCATTATATTTGGAAATATGTTATTACAAGGACAATGACTAGAATTGAGATCTTTTGTTATTTTGAAATTCTATATCCACCATTTAATTCCAAATTTAATGAAATATGTGTTCCCTTGATTTGGACTGTGAGGATCGGGTTTTCTGGGTCACCATATTTGATGGGTATAGTTTTTCCCAACATTATTTCTGACAAATTTCCCATGACATGGATAGTGGGTGGGTCTTTCGGCTTCCTCCCTGGCTTCTTGGAACACAATTCCTTAATTGTTTTAGCATAGATTGAAACATCCTTCATAGCCAAGAGTAATCGAATCTTAAAAAATAAATTTTGTAATTCTCCCAAAAGATCAAACTTACGTTGGGTAATCTGCTTTCTTAAGGAAAAAATTTCAGGATAAAGTGGGCCTATGTGACTCCCTCGAGTGAGTTTTTTTATGGGGGACTATTGTTCCTCAACAATTTGTGTTGGATTACTCTGAGTCTCCCCAGAGGAGTGTTGAAGTTATAATTCTAAGACTTCATCAACACTTTGTTCAATAATTATTGGTGAATTATTCATATTCACCACCCGTATGGATTGAGGATTTAATTCATTACATTCCGAAGTGGCACTACTATATGTCGGAAGATTGAGTGTCTCAACTTGTTGGGCTCCCCTATTATTCGGGTTTGGGTTGGCTTGAACAGGAAGTTGAGGACAAAGAGGAGGATTACTGGTAGAGCCATTGGGTGGAAGTTGTAACTATTGTTGTGTCATAGGCTAGGGAAGTTGATTTCCAAGAAGAGGGAGTTCACACCATGTTTGATACCAAGAAGGGACTAGATCAGGTTGAGGTGACCAAGATTTCCATGGTGTAGGATATTGATAATATTGTAGCCATGAAGGTGGAAATGGTGCAGGTTGAGATCGAAAATTACAATTATTAAAATACTAAGACGGGTCTTGAGTCATACCTTGATTCATATTCGTTAGTTGTAGCTGTTATGGCTTCTTTCATCCCATGAAATAAATTTGGTTTACTTCTTCTTTTTCTCCTTGAAAAACTACCTTCAACCCAGGAAGTGATGGACACATGCTAGTGGAATGGCTTTGCTCACATATTGTACAAGTTTCGACGATATTAAGTGGGCATTCCTTCAGCAGGTGTTTCTTTCGGAATTGAGGGTAGAAGATGGTCATTTCCTTCTCAGCTTCCATCTATTTCTGTTTTTCTTGCAGAATGTCTAGTTGTGAGGATAATGTGCTTAGGATGTCAGTCCTTGAATTTTCTAGTAAATTCCCAATTTCCTGTTTTTTGACCCCACTATTAGATGTTTTGAGAGCTTTTGTCCCTTGCCTATGCCTCAGAACTCCACGCGAACATTTGACACACAGTTCACAGATAGTATTGAACTCCTCATTTGTGATATCCCCATTTCCTACCACATTCAGAAGTTCTAGAGACTCTTCCCTTAGTTATCGAAGTAATATTATTTTCAAAATAACTTTGTCCAAATCACTATGGAATTATTTTTTCAAGTTGTATTTAAAGAGTTCCACAAATTCCTCCATATTGTCATCCTCCTTATGCATAATATTGAAGATCTCTCCTTAATGTCTCGATACTTGTAGTAGTCCTGATATTTTTTGAGGAAAATTTGCTTCATAATGTCTCATGTTGTAATAGATTTTCCTCCTAAACCCATAAACCATCATAGCATGTCCCCTTCAAGATAGTAGGGAATATCTTCAATTTCTGGGAATATGAAAAATAATCATATACTTGATAGACAACATTGAAAACGAAGAGGAATGTGTTCGGATCCTCAAAAGAGAGACCATGGAAATTAGGTATGATGTTAAAGGAATAAGTTTCATGGGTGCATCACCCTTAATTTCTCTAATTGGAAATTCAATCGTAGAAGTTGTGTTGCTAGCCATGAATATCCTCTAATATTCACTAGGAATTTCAGTAGGTTCCGGTTGTTCGACGATATGTGGCTGAGATTTTTTACAACACTTCCTTGATCAGATGGAGGATTTACTTCCCCAACCTATTCTCCTTCAAAATATTCAACACAATTCCTCAGATTCTATGCTATCTTCTGCCTCTTCTATGGGCTTTGTTTCTGCTAATGAGAAGGGCCCTAGTTGTGGAGCTATCTAAGGTCTTGATCCTATCTGATATCTTACCCTCACAACCCCTTGATGAATTCCCTAATTCATATTTTATGATGATTTCTTGCATATAGGTAATTTTGCCTGTATATTTCCTCCCTTGATCTCTTTTTGGGGGCATTCTTATGCCACTTTTGTTTGTTTCTCTGTTTATATAATCTAGAAGTGGAGAATTAGATTAAAAACATTAAAAACAAATATAATCTTGGTTCATGGAAAAGGGTTGGTACAAACCTTTCCTAACAAGGACAACAGATCAAGTTTTTACAAAAGGGTAGATAATTTAAAAAAACAAAGAAATCTAATGCTCAGGTCTATGGAAAAGGTTTGGTATATAAACCTTTCCTAACTAGGATGAGAGAGTGATTCCTATAAGAAATCAAGAAAATAGGAAACAATAAAAGTGATCTAATGCTCGGGTCCTGGAAAAGGTTTGGTGGAATGCCTCGCTTGATTAGGATGAGAGGGTGTTCCTATGATCAATACTAGTTTTACTTTTGTGCCTTTGATAGCCTCTCTGGCAACGGTGCCAAAATGTTCGTGTTAAGATATGAGTTATAGATCCAATCCTTACCAAATTTAATTGTCAATCCGGGGTCCCTTCCCAATTTTGAAAATTCACAAAATACAAGGCCCAACAAATGCTTAAATCAAATAACAACAAAGAAAAGAATAATAAGAACAACCTAGACTAACAAAAAGGTAAAGAAGAGCCACGAAAACATAGAGTAACAACAGTTTGAAATTATAGCATGAATATAAAAAAATAAATAAGGAACAAAAAAAATTAACAACATCATTAAGACATAGCTATTCACACAACTAACTCTAACAATTCCTGATCAGCAGAGTGGGCCCAACTCTCCGATTAGGGTTGTGTCGAAGAGCAAATATCACACGAGACTACAGAATACTAGAATTTGCATTAATAAAAAAGGAATTACAATTGAATTATGTTGTTACACATCACCCATAAAAGTTCATCATTCTGTTGTGCTGAGCCTTATACAATTCATCGTTTCATGAATAGGATTTTAACAAACTGAAAAGTTGTGGCAATCATGCCTACCCATAAATATACAATAATTGTTCAGGTAAAGACAGAATGTAAAGATAACAGTCAATTTCGATCATCAACTTCTCAGCAATGGAACAACTCTAAAAATCCTATCCTTGAATAACACTGCTAGCTCATTAACAACATCATGCTAACTCGTATCTTGTTGAGCATCATTCGTCGTGATTCTGCAAGAGAACTCAGTCAGTAATCCATCTAAGCAATGTTCACCTACGACTATGCTTCATTAATCAACATGTCAAGAACACATGCCAATGTAATATACCTTTGTTGTTTTGAGATATAAATTGTCCTCATAAAACCTAAGAAATGGGCGAAAAGGGATAGGTAAAGGTGAGTGAAAATGGGTAGTTTCATCAACTAACAAATACTATGATACAATTTCACTAAACAAGGGTAATAGTTGCAATGTAGCATAATGCCTACCTCTACTACTAATTAATTTATTAAGGCCATGCTTCTTTCAGTGGGGCCCACATTTTCTTGTTATTTGAGAATGCTCGCATTTACGCAATTTGTTGTTATTTTGGAGTGCAAAGGTAAATTCAAAGTTTTTATTGTGTGAAGTGCTTCTCCATACTCTTTTATCTTCACACATACCCATTTTTTGCCCACAATACACCATTTCAAAGATACTTTTGCACATTTGGAGCCCCCATCAACTTTGGCATCATTGGATAGAGAAATAGAAATCTCAGGTATAATAGTGTTAGGAGACTCACTCACAAAATGAACACTTACAAAGTTAGCCTTTTTGTTCCATATATTGACTCTGCATACTAAATTAGCTTTGTATGCACCGTGAAGGAAAAATTCTTGACTCAATATAGTCCATGCTCCTTAATGGACTCGTCCGCACTCAATTTATCTGCACACCCTTTCTTTTTCACTTCCCATACACCCATTTTTTGCACAACAAAATAGTAGTCGTTAGCCACCACCCTCCCCCCCTTCACCCTTAGTTATGGAAACATTGGCTAGAGTAATGTTTTGAAACTAATCAACACTCAATGGAATTCAACCACAATGTATGAAAATAAAAAAATAATCGGATGCTTTGATGATTTTTTATTTTTGATTTATTTACTACAAAAGAATTAGAATTGCCACAACTCATTTTTCCTTATAGATTATTTACTTAGGTTTTTTTTCTCACATTTCTGAGTTCATCGATGAATTTAGATATTGTTGAATCATGAAATCTTAAACTCAACTTATCCCTTTGTAAGGATCCCACACAAAGAGGTTGGTAAAAAGATAATGGAAGAAGCTTTCATTGTGTGGAGTGTGAACTATCTTTCCTTATAGACGTGGTACTCTAACTTTTACATAGTACGTCAATCCCACACAATAAAGCCACCTTTGCATAATTTTCCTCCACATTTCAATATATCACATAATGAAAGGTGTCCTCGCATAGCTTTGTGAAGACTTGCGAAAAAATAAATAAATACTTGAATGCTTTGATGCTTTTGGATTTTATTTCCTACAAAAAAATTAGAATTGCCACAACCCATTTTTCCTTCTAGGTTATTTACTTAGGCTTTTGTATCACTTTTTTGTGTTAATCTATGAACTTAGATATTGTTGAATCCTTTGAATCATCAAATATTGAACCGAACTTGTCCCTTTGTAAGATTCTCACACAAAGATGCATGTAAAATGATAGTGGATGAAGCTTTCGTTATAGATGTGGTACTCTAGCTCTTGTATAGCACGTCAATCCCAGACATTGAAATTCAACTTTTCATAGATTTTCTTTGCATTTATATATATCACATAATGAAAGGGATCCTCTCATAGCTTCATGCGGACTTGCGCACTCCACAACGGAAGCTTGATTTATATATCCACATTTTGAATGTCTACATTTCCGACAACTTAGTAGAGCACATAGAAATGCACTTTGGAACAAACTATTCATTACAAGCCCCCTCAAAAATTGATCGAGTATGCATTTCCAATGTGCATGTCAACAAGTGCATGATGAACACTTGGTGAATGCAACTACGAACAAGTTACCTGTTAAAAGTCCATTTGGTTCTCCACTCTAATTTGCATTTATGTTCATGAAAGATTCATAAAAAATAGATTTTTCTTTGAGAATTTGTTAATTGAACACTTATTGTCCAACATTAAATGAAATGCGTTTTTAATTCTTTATTTGTGTGGGTGAACAAGTGTGTTCAATAACAAACACAAGTGTGTTGTGATGTTCTGCACTTTTGCACACATTCTCTTTCCACATAGTTCTCCAACATACCGTCCTTCCACACAACGAGGTAGGTAAAAATAGTGGAAGAAGCTTTCATTGTGCAAAGTGAAAATATTTCCTTATAGACATGGTACTCTATCTCTTACATAGCACCTCAATCCCACACAATGAAAGATTCATCCATATCCATGCATTCTGAGTTTTTTGCAGCAATGTTTCTTACTTTGCATGCATTTTCCCTCTGCACAATCGTCTTGCAGACCTTCCTTCTACACAATACCAGTTTTTAAATGATTGAAGCCATTGAAATTGTATATTTTCCACATGTGTTATCTCTCCACATATTTCTCCTGCATACCTTCTTATTTCACAAAGAAGCAGGTAAAATGGTAGTGGAAGAAGATTTCATTATGCGAAGTGTGGAACCTTCCTTATAGATGTGGTATTGTAGATCTTACATAGCACTTCAATCTCCTACAACGAAAGCCACCTTTCTCCACAATGAAAGTTTCATATGCATCTTCGCATTTCAAATTGTTCTCCCACAATGTTTCATACTTCTGCATGCATTCTCCCTCTGCATAGTTCTTTCACACACCTTCCTTTCGTATAATACTAGATTTTAAATTATTGAAGCCACTAAAACCACATCTCAGTTAAAAACACATTAACACATCTCTCAAAATAAATATTGTTGAGGAAAATAACTTCAATATTGTGAAAAAGAAGCTTCCTTCACACTATGAGTTTGTATAAGGCTCTTCACATTTTCAAGTGCACTAAATGCTAGATATCATGATTCCTCACAATCTGTTATTAAGGCCATGTCTCTTTATTAATTTAAGAATTAGCATGGATGTGTATTTGATTAATGCACATCACTATTAGAGCGACCAAATGCAAACATGTTGTCCATAACATTTGTTCATGTCAAACCATATACTAATAAAACCAAGGATTACCAGTAAACATTAGTGTTTATAACATATTATATTACATAATCATTCTAATGATAATACATATTGTACAAACTATTGAAAGAATTTAGTACTAGAGCATGCAAGAAAGGAGTGCAAGGCAACCATATATGGAAAATTTTTGTGGAGACGGAAATGTTTGTGAAGATATGGGAACTTGTAGTGAAAGATACTAATTACAATGCAAATGAGTCCACACTTAGCATTAAAGATTTAATTAATGCTTAGCAGTACTATTAAGATCTATTCAAAAAATTGATATGCAAGTGCTTCATCGTTCAAGTGCTTAATACAATTTACTCTGATATATTGTGCCATTATTATTGGCTGCAAATATATCAATAAAATTGTATCGATCGATATTATATTTTTTTTTCATTTATTCAGTGAACCAATGCATAATCAACATATTGTTCAAGTGCTTAATAACATTTAATGTTTGTAAATAATTCAAGAACATGGATAGGTTTTTACAATGAGTACGCCTCATAGAAAATTGAAACAATGTGGAGATCTCCTTTGCACGATTCTATTTGCATATTTATTTTGTACAATAGAAGATTCCTCCACATCTTCACACTCTGCACACGTATATTATTGGTCATAAGCATATCAAGAAGAACATATTTATAATTATTATAGAATAGTATTTTTACCATTTATTCAGTGAATTGACATGTAATCAATAGACTTGTTAACAAGTATCTATTATAGCATATTGAAATGATATGCTTTGCACACATTTCCTTGTTTGTCAGCGAAATTTTGGTGATTATCATATATAAAAGAATAATTGATACATAATTAGGACATCATAAAGACCTAATTAAGGCTTAATTCTATTATTAATAAATATCTTTTCATATATTAATGGTAGGTGTTGTTTAGATAATAATAATTTGTAGCAGAGTAATGGTAAAATATAGTATATATTTAGAGATTATGCAAATTCAAGTATATTAAATTTTTCTAATGGTTTTTGTTTTTTATTCTTGTTTATTCATGTTGCTAAATTGCATTTTTACATTGTCTAGAGTAAGAATAAATTGTAACGCATAACTTTAGTCAGGCTATTTACGTATGAAACGAGATTTTTGAAACAATGTAACCATGTGTATATCTTTATTTTCTATATTTATTAGTTAGAAAAAATCACAATGATTATAATAAAGCACCAACTATTATTTTTCCAAATTGCATGAATTATAGACTTTGTCCTGATTGCATTTAATCTAGTTACTGCTTACTAATTTTTCTATTAAAAATAGAATGTAAACGCCACATTTAATAAATTAATCCTACATATCCACACTCCATAAAGTTGGTATGTGAAGATGGGTAATGTACACGAAAGTGGAAAAAAGAATGAATGAAGGTTTTGTTGCACATTTTTCTTTCCACACATCCTCCCACTATGCTAGAATGAAAACTGGTTGTGAAGCAATGTTTATGTTAGCCCATTCATTGAATAAATGTCGAAAAGGCTATTTTATAATATTGATTGATTTGTTTAAAATAAATAATCATTATAACAATGTTTTAGCGTAATTGTAATAAAGTATTGAAATGATTTCTTGATTACACGTCGATTTAATGAATAAATACTTACATCAATCGGAAAGGGAAGTAAACAAATACATGAAAATCAAGTAACTTACGAAAATATTTTAAAATTAGGGAAATAATTTTTGGTTTGTGAAAAGATTTGGAAAATAAGATTTTACACCTGAAGTAGAGCAACGTCTAAATTAGTGGCAATCAACATTGACGTAGGGTATAGCCAATGAATTAAAGAGATCCATTTAGATAAATGTCATGATGGAAACTAAACGTTTCTTATTCAGAAAACCTGATTATATGTTAGTTTGTCATTTTTGAATTTGATAACGAACTGTGGAATTATTCTATGCTCCAGTTTTATTATTTTTTGTAATTATTAGTTTTTATTCTATAATTTTTCTTTCCAAGTCTATGACTGTTCATTTAAACAATTTATTTTGGGACTAGTTCTTGGTTCATTGCAGTGCAAGTCTATGTGGGTTTTTATTGTGATTAGTTGACTCGTTGTTCTGTTTAATGTAAAATATTTTGTTAGTTTAGCCCATCCATTACATTATTTTATTCGAGTATTTTCTCTTTTCTGGTAAAATACAAGATGCCATGTGAATAAGGTAGAGTGAGGTGTGGAGTTAGTGAACAAGAAGAGTTAAGTTGACATCACCTAGATAGCATTGGTTAGGGGGATGCTATAGTTCCTTGCCCTGTTAACATATATGATTTTAACGACTATGCATTTGATGAACACAAATTTGGCAATGAGCTTACATATCTCAAAATGCTTCTAGAATAACTTGTAATAAACAAGCATGATGACCCGAATACTATCATCTCATTCATGAATGATTTCCAATGCAACCAATGGTAGATCCAGGAGGTATTAGAAAATTTTCAAAGGGGTCAAGAGTGTTTAGAAGAAAAAATAAACCGCCTTGAAGGAAAATTAGTTCATATCGAGAAACGTGTACACTATGAGTTTCCGCTTCCGTCATCAGTGAGTTCAGGAACAAAGAATCTTGTTCCACAACTACCCATCATAGTTAATATCTTTTGGGTAGATATTGATCCTAAAAGTTTTTTGGATCTATGTTTATTTTAGTTTTTGGAAGTGAAGCAATTTTTTGTTAAGATTTTATCAACATTGTAATCCTTTTTTTTCGCATAAACTGATACTTCATTTAATTTACAAATGCTTCTAACATTGAATATTGTTTGATCTTTCCCTTTTCCTACTATGGCATCCACATATTATTTTTTTCTTTTTTTCATTTATTTTTATTTAAAATTTGATGAGATGATCATTTTATTTCATTTGGGCATCGTATCCAACTCCTATGTGTCTAAATTCATTTTTAGTCTTTATTATCTTATGATTCATGCTTTATTGATCATTAGTGATTTCTTCGATGAATTAAAAATATTTTTTATTTAGCATATTGCACAAAACCATGATCAAATGTTTAAATTGGAAAAAAAGTATAAAATGAAATCTTCTTAGGGATCAATAGAAATCTCAAGCGTAACACTGTCAGAGAAATCACTAACGAAATAACCATTCAAAAATTAGCTTAGCGTTATGTGCATTGTGGAGGAGGAAATAATGAATTGATATAGTTTGTAACAACCCTGGTCAAAATTCCATGTAATAAAGTTGATAAAGGAAAAATAATAACCAAGGTCATGGGACACATCTTTCAAGTTGAGTGTTAGGCAAAACATACTAGTGTGGGTGTTCATTTTGTTTATTATAACTAAGAAAATTGGCAAAGGCAATGGAAAAGGCTTTAGAAAGGTATGAGGAATTAATTGGAACTTTATTTATGAAAATAATGGAAATTAGGAGAAGAGGAAGATGAAAGGTCACATGTTTCATGTGAGGAGGAAAATGAAGGAAAATAATGGAAAATTGAAGAAAATAAAGGCCTCATTAATAAAAATGCTTCTAAGGATCAGTTGGTACCCTTTGTTAGTTTAGTTTTGGAGCTCTCTCTCTCTATTCTCTCTCCCTCACACTCTTGGAAACTTAGAGTTTTCTTGGAGCACTCTAGCATTGGATCAAGGAAAGAAAACGAGGGACCAATAAGGTAAAGATCAAGTAAGGAAGAATAGGATCAAGCAACTAGAGCAAGACTATTTGTAGGTATTGATATGCATGTGTTATTTCCTTGGTAGATTTGACATGCATGTTACATGCATTTGTGTATTTTAGTTCTTTTTATATCATTGACATGGGTTTTTCTAGGTGTGACAATGTTCTTCAGCCTTAACTTGTCATTTCTGGATATCCATGGTGTTATGAAACCAGCTCACAAAAAGATAGAAAAGATAGATCAATGCCTTAGAAATAAGCCTCTGCAAGGGGGCAACCTCCTTTACCTTACACAAATGAACAGGTCTTAAATGGTACAAATGACAAGACCTCCTTTCTATATATAATATTCTAAGGGGTCATAATATAATCAACGCTGACATAACAATAATAATGTAAGGGAACAATAATAACAAAAATGTGCTTCTATGGGGCACAATAATAACAATATGGGGACTACATGGGCATAACAATATAATAAGGGGGTTGTAATAATAACAATAAGGGGTTACACTAGTAGTATAGGGACCTAACATGCCCCTCTCCTTCAAAAAGTGTTGTCCTCAACTCACGCTTGAGTAGTTTTTGATGCTTCTGTATAAATTCTTGTCCTCCCATGTGGAATCTTCAACGAGTAAGTTCTTCCACTTGATGAGATACCCTGAAATTGATCTATTTCATAGTTGTCGATTTCTCGGTTCTATGACTGCTTCAGGTTCCAATATGATTTTTCCTTCCTTGTTAAGTTCTCGCAATACTGTTTGAATTGGGATCTTCTACAACTTTTAAATGAGTTCCCACTCCTTTGGGCATATAGATATCTGCAAGGCCTGATGTTTGGAGGAACACTTCTTGGAATCAAATGAATAACATGATCATGACCATGAATAGGTGGGAGGCCCTTGGGAGTCTCAAATACATTGGAATGATTGTCCAAAATGTTTTACAGATCTAGAGAAATACATGATTTCGATGTGGGATCCTCTAGTGAACATAATTGTGCAATTACGCCCCGTTGTTATTTATTTAGAAGCTTTGTCATGCTGTTAGAGTTGATTATATTTCCTGGTTTCCCTTCGATACCCCTTATTTCAATTTCCTTTCCTTCCCAAAAAAATTTCAAGAAACGTTCTTGAAAATTAAAGGCTATCGTACCCAAAGATTGTAGCCATTGGACTCCCAGTAAAACGTCAGCACCACCCATTGGAATGGAAAGCATTGGGCTATTCAATACATATTATCCCATGGATAGCTTGATATTATGGCAATTTCTAGAGAAATTTATGGTTCCTCCACTTGCAACAATCACTTGACACTCTGGTGCTCGATATAGGAAGCAATTCAATTCCTTGGCTATCTTACAATGAATACAATTATGGGTACTGCCCGAATCAACGAACATCATTACCTTTTTCTTCTTGATATGTCCTTCTATCTTGATAGTTTGAGGAGTGGTAATTTCTTCCAATGCATTACAAGATATGGTCAGATTCATTTCTTGATGCTCGATGTGATCTTTCACTTCTTGAACATTTTTCTTCTTGATATGTCCTTCTATATTGACAGTTTGTGGAGTGCTAATTTCAAAAAATGCATTAAAATATATGGTCAGATTCATTTCCTCTTTCTCGATGTGATCTTACACTTCTTGAACCTTTTTCTTCTTGATATGTCCTTATATCTTGAGAGTTTCAGTGGTAATTATTTCCAATGCTTTACAATATATGGTCGGATTCATTTCTTCTTTATGTGGGTTGGGTTCCTGGTGAGTATCCTTTTCTTTTGATGTTTCTTGATACTTTTCTTCCTAATATTTAAATTCTTGAACCTTCTTCTTCTTGATATGTCCTTCTATATTGAGAGTTTGAGGAGTGGTAAATCCTGCCATTGCAATACAAGATATGTTTGGATTTATTTCTTCTTTCTTTAGGGTTGGCTCCTGGTGTATATCCTCTTCTTTTGATGTTTCTTTATGCTTTTCTTCCTCCTCTTCATAATCTATGTAAAATAATTTCTTCTCAACACACTTATGACCTTTAGTGTATTTGTTATCACAATTGTAACAAAGCCCTTTTGCTCTTTTTTCTTCCAATTGCTGTGATGTCAACCTTGTAGGTTGTGGAAGGCTAGGAGAAACAACACTTCCATATTTATAGTTGTGAGGGGTAGACTTCCTTGTTTCCATAATTTTTCTTTCCACTTTTGTTACCAACCTGAATGCCCTCTCCAATGGATCAAGTTCCCAAAGACGAACCTCATGTTGAATGTTATCCTTTAAAGTCCCTATGGAGACATCAATCCTTTGCTTCTCTAGAATATCATTTTCCCTTATATTCAATTTTTGAAACTCCTCAATGTTCTCTTCCATTGAACACTTTTATTTGAGATTTATCAATTGGCTAAAGAAGGTGTTTCTATTTGTATCCTCATAATGTGCTATCATTTCCTCCGTAAAAAATTGACCACGTAACAAGTGGTTTACAAGAACAAAGCCCTTTATACCATAAAAGTTGATCTGGTTCTGAATAATTAGATGCAATACATACCTTTCGTAATAGTGGTACACCATGTAGATCAAAATATTTCTCCATCTGTAGTATCCAATTTACTGGATCCTTGCCATCAAACTTCATCATCTCGCTTTTTCTTGATTTTAGGAGCTCGATATTGAAACGATTATAACTTTGTTATTTCAGATCTCCAAGTTCTGAAATTTTGTCCTGTAGTAGTCCTCTGAGTCCTCTTTCTAGCCTCAAAAGGCTGACCAAGATTGGATTCTGTAAGGAAGTGTTATGTCAAGTCTCCCAAGATGACTCGATTATAGACTGGTTCAATAGAGTGAACTTGTACGAAGTGCCACGTGTCACTGTTTCAACCTTCAGATCTGAAAAATATACATAGAAAACTACGTCTGTCCTCTTTCTGTAAATTCTTACGCAATTTCAATCTGATGTTGAGAGAGAAAGTGATGACGATTTTCCCAAGATCACCTGTTTAGGATGTAATTTGGGAGTCTGCAAAAACCCTAACTTCTTCAGATCATATATCCAAAAATATAGTGAGACAAGAACTGAAATTCAGACGCGAGATTCAACACGATTTCTTATGAAATGTTTTTTTTTTTTTTTTTTTTTTTTTTTTTTTTCCAGATCCCGAAATGTCACAGAGAAGAAATTATAGCCGAAAAATGCCATGACGGACTGTTTGGAGACACGAAACCCTAGAATCCAAAGCTCTGATACCAAATGTTATGAAACCAGTCAAAAAAGACAGAAAAGATAGATCAACACCTTAGAAATAAGCCTCTTAGAGGGGGAAAACTCCCTTAGATTACACAAATGAACAATTCTTAGATGATACAAATGGAAAGAACCTCCTTTCTATATATAGGAGTGTCAAGGGGTCATAATATAATCAGAGCGAACATAACCAATAATAATGTAAGGGCACAATAAATAACAATAGTGGGCTTCTATGGGGGCACAATAATAACAATATGGGGACTACATGGGCACAACAATATAATAAGGGGGTTGTACTAATAACAATAAGGGGTTACACTAGTAGTATAGGGACCTAACACATGGTGTGATGGGTTATCTTGTATTTGGTTGAGTTGGATTGTCGGATGGTTTCAAAACTAAGTGAGGTGGTCTATGAAATAAAGGACGTAAGGCTTAGGAATCCCTAGACTGGACTGGGATTATGGTAAATCCAGATTTTATGTGCCTCGATGGGCCTAGGAATCCTTGACCGGTGAATGGGGGGACATATGGTAAAGCCTAGAGGTGTGTGCCCTTGATCATACCTAGGAATCATTGAAAGGTGAATGGTGGGATATACAATAAATCCTAGAGGGTGGAATCTTGATTAGGCCTAGGAATCCTTGACCATTGAATGGTGGGATATATGGTAAAACCTAGAGACTAGGAGACATGCAAATTCCTCATAGTGTAGGTGGAGAAATCCGGTGGCATCCATGGTTGTTTAGGGCCTAGTGATCTGGTGGGGATTGTGGTAAAGCCTGAGGAAACTTAGTTTGGTTCGGTTTTGAGTCCCACACTCATGCTTAGAAAATCGCATGGGGGTGACTGGATGAAAGAAAGATTTGGTTCAACCAATCTATGGTCAGGTGGTTCATGGAAGTCCCATACCTTGTTGGATTTTTCATTCTAATAAGAACTCTTCTCCTTGATATTTCATGTGTAAATGTATTGGCTTATATGGGATTATTATGGTTGTTATATCCTTGTTATTTCTATTGGTTATATGCTAGTTATGGTATGTTTTATGACATACTTAATGTATGGTTCTCATCATGTTTTTATTTGAAAATGAATCTACAATGAATACATTGCCTAATAGATGATAATGAAGCTATTGTGATATGGAAACAATGCTTCTTTACAAATCTTATATAAGTATGAGACCCCTATGCTTAGATATGTTGTTATGACCTATAGATTGCATATTTGTGACATGTTTGATGAAATTCCTGTCATGGCTAGTAGGGGTCCAGTGAAGTCATTAGTCAACTGTCTGTATTGGTACCTTTTTCCATTGTTATTTATCATTTCTAAAATGTTCATCAAGTTCTGAGTAGTGGTCTGAGTCTTGGCCCTGAAAAAGTGGCAGAAAATTCGGGGTCTTTGGGTCCAGATTCATTAGCATGCCTTGTTGTGGGAGAGACTAGAAGGCTTAAGTGGCGTGCATGGCTTTTCATGGGAGGGGTTGGGGCTCTAGATCAATGAAATTCCATCATAGTAGCCTCTCATCCCATGTTTACCCTAGCCGACTCACTAGCTTGGGTAAATGTGGGAGGAGGGTATTACATAGTCCATGCTCCTTAACAAATTCCTACGCATCCAATCTCTCGGCACACCCTTTATGTCATACTTCCCCCACAACCATTATCCTTTCTTTGCAAATTAACTACAAAGGCTAATTTAGCATTGGTTATTGAAAAATGAAATATGGTGTTTTTCACAACACTTTGAAAAATAAAACCCATAGTTTGATGTATTATGAGGTCCTGCTTTCAACTTCAGCAAAATAATTTATTGTATCATAAGTCCTTGTTGTTTTTATAAATTGTTAAAAATTATTATTAAATAAATTTGATTTGGTCATAAAGTTAAATTTAAATTTTATTTGGTCATAATTAATGTTTCATTATGCAGAGCTTTCCTTTTGAGGAGCAATTGGGTTTAAGTGAAAAATAGTTGCCTTTTGGTCAATTGAAAACAATGCTAAAATGCACGAACGAATAGATAAACAGTTTTAAAAACATGTTTAGTTGATAATCTTAAATCACTTTATTACAATCTCAAGCATAACCATTTCATTATTAAAATAGATTAATCACAATTATGAAAGTAATCTGTGAAGATAAAGTAATTTATGTTTTTGTTTTACAAATAAAATAATTATTACTGAATAAGAAACGCTGTGTTTCAAAAAACATAAAAGTTGACTATTTGAAGTTTGTAAAAAGAAATGTATGGAGGAGAAATTTGATTTTAAATATTTTTATTCTATTTTTTGCGAAATTTGATCTATTGTGCGAAGTTGAGTGGCCTAATATATTTTATGCAAAGCTTCTTTTTTATTTGAACTTCCACATCTCCACACTTACTTTCTATAAAGACTCAAGTTTGAATATTGGCACCAAAAATTATATAATTATATATAGTTGAATTATACCATGTATCATAAAAAATGCACTTAGTGTTCACGTAACCGAAAAAAAAACTACTAATTAATTGATTAATATGTAACATGCAGAAATGTATATAGAAATACAAAACATTGCAAGATAAAGTGTTTGTTCCTTGCTCTACATAGATGTTTTCTCGCACCACTATTTTGGTATATAGAGAAAAGTTGTGTGGAGATTGTCACAGGAATCGTGTGTAGGAGTGCATCAGAAAGTGTGCGTGGAGAGTGCATGTGTGAGGCAAGGAACACAGACAATTCCACACATGCTATCTTTTCATGCTCTTGTAAACACACATCAGTTACAATCTAAATTATAGTTGCAATGTTCAATTTCAGACATTGCTAATGTCTAATCCATTCATAATAGTAAACTTACGCAACTTGATTTTCAAATTTACATTTTTTCATATCTTATATTATTTTAATAATTAATATTACTTTATATCTCTTATACCATTATCTTCTGCAAAAGTATTCTCAATACGCGAAATGCGGAGGTGTAGATAAAACTTTGTACTATGATCATCATATATTTAAGAGCAGTAAAACTCTTGCTGTAATTCTAGTAGTTTTTAAATGATAGTTTTTATCTTAACATAAAACAGTAAAAACCATATCAAGTAAAGATATGAAAATGCCCCCCAAATACAGTTAATTGTCTATACTTATTCCACATCTGATGCACACATAAACCAAACTTTTCATGTCACAAATTGTTACTTAATTGATTTATCCGTAGTATGGTCCACATATTTGTTTTCCCGCACAACACTTCTTCCTCACACAAATCGAAGACATAGTTCATTTATTATTAGATAATATGAGTTCAATTGACAAATGTGAAATCACTAATGCACTAAGTATACTACAAACGTCAATACGAAGGTTTGTTTACTCTATTTTGGTAGCAAAAAATTGGACAATACAAAAATGATCTAACAGAGTAAATGTCCTAAATACATGTTGGCTCACTGAATAAATGTCGAAATTTAGACTTGCATTTATTGGTAGGAAAGATTTATTTAATCAAAATAGAATGAGATTTACGATATTAATAAAATAGTATGTTGATATTGATTTCTAAAGTGTTCTAAACAAAGAAATCATGAAACAAAACCTATCAATTGGATTATCTCGAGTTGTAATTTAATAAAAATGGATATGATTTAAAGTAACTGATTTTGTAACTGTCTTTTCTGATTACATATTAGGAAAATCAGTCCTAGCCAAATTGATGGTGATCATTAGTTAATGAATACCATTAAAATCGATAGTAGTTAAATGTCCTTTGATAACTTTGATGTCAATTTGTGATTTAGATGACTATTGCCTTTAATGCATTATATGTAGGCTTCTTTTCTCTGAACTAGTTTCTAATAGCTTTGGGAAGGCATTTTTTCAATGTCCATTTTATTGTAGACCTGTTATAATTGAGTTCACCACTAAAAGCTCTAGGAAACCAATTTTCTTCATTTATTCGGAAACTAATAAGTCTTTTCAAGATTTGCTTTATCATTTGTCTATTTTTTTTTAATTAATACCAATAGCGAGACAAATCATCAAAAGAAACAATGGAAAAAGCACACAGGAGTAGATATATGCAGAGAGCCAAAATATCTTAATGCTCAGCGAAGATATCTTAATGCTTAGCCAAGATATTTTAATGCTAATGGATAACATATTGCAACTTTAGCAAATGCTTAGGTGGATCAAAGATGAAATAGACATCATAAGGTCATTGTTATAAGATCTCTTGCAAACCATGAATAGAGCAATCATGCCTCCATTCTCACAAAACAATTAGTAGAAGCATCAACCTCCAGGAACAATGGTTGATTAATAAAGAAATTGTTGCCATTTTTTTGCTACTTTCTCAACCAATTTTGAAATTAAGTATATGATAAAGGTTATATATTGTAATTTTTTGGATACAGTGGAAAAAACATATTGGAATATTCATGTATATATACAAGAAAAGTTATTCTGTACTCTTCCATACGTCATTTATTCAAACAAGCATTCAATTTACAAATATGTTTCAGCTTTGTATAATAATGATTGATGTAGAAATTTGTTTAAATTTTGCATGACATGCCCTTTTTGATAAAAATAATTGCAAATTTCATAAATCAATAAAACAACTTTGAAATCATTACCAAATCATTTTGAGACATTTGCATAGTTGGTGGAATTGTTAATGTTGATACATTGTGTGGAGGTGTGGAGTAGGATTTGTTCCCCCGCCCACTCGATCATATTTTCTTATGCATTGCACATAATCCTCCCTTCCCACCCCTCGAGTATTGATGTTTACACTATGATATTTACTAACATTATTTGCTATGCTTTTATTGTAATGTGTAGTTAATTCATTGTTATACATCATGATTGCGTCTTTGCGATGTGATTTCTTATATTGTTTTATTGATTTATCAAATTTGTGAATCCTATCATTAGTGAAACAATATTAGAAAACATATTTCCGTTTATTTGTAATACATTGGCATATTTCTAATAACTTATTATTAAAACTAATTTCTATTAAAAAAACGTCCGTCATGCAAAATTTAAACAAATTTCTAAATGAATCATTATCATTCAAAACTCATATAAATTTGTGAATTGAATTCTTATTTGAAGAAATGATGTATGGAAGAGTAAGACATAAATTTCAAAATATTTTTCATGTATACATATCTATATATTCCACAATATTCTAATATGTTTTTTATTAGTTCGCGAAATTGTTGACAATGATACATTGTGCAGAGGAAGATTTGTTTCCCTTCCCACCCGATCGGTTTTTCATTTGCACTTTGCACAATCATCCTACACTCGTTCCCCCACACCCCCCACCACACCCCCACCCCCCACCCCCCCCCCCCCCCCCTGCTCCCCACCTTGCTTATTGATGTTTGTACTAGATGTTATTGATAGTATAAACCAAAAAAGTTGCTTGTATTTATGTTTCTTGCATTGCTTTATTGATTTCTCAAATTTACGAATCTTTCTATAATAAAGGGCATGTCACACAAAATTTAAACAAATTTTTAAATCAATCATTATCGTACAAAGCTAAAAAAACATTGTAAATAGAATGCTTATTTTAAGAAACGACGTATGTAAGAGTATGACATAACTTAGAAAATATTTTTCATTCACACATAAGTGAATATTCCACGATATTCCAATATTTTTTTACTATGTCGAGGAAATTACAATATATAGCCTTTAGCATATACTGAACTTCAAAATTGGCTAAGTAGCAAAATTTGGTAACGATTTATTTAAGAAAAAAGTATAAGGTCATGTTAAGATTCCTTGATAATGCAAGCAACGAGAACTATACCATCACTAGATTCCTCGATAATGTAAATATAGAGAACCATAATTGTATATGTATAATCATGTTTTGATGGTTTATTATAAATGTGTCATGTATCTCGAAACTCGACAACAAATCAATAATAGTTGATTTGTCCACACAATATTGCTCATAGGAAACTTTTCGTAGATTAGGTAATACTTTATCTAGTTCCATGCCTCTTAGAACACAATTTATTTTACTCCTATCATTTGCATGTATGATATAGTTTAATCAATGGAAATAAATGAAGTGATAATATTTATTGCAAACGGTACAATAAACCATAGCTTCATTTATAGTTTTAGGAGCTGTAATTAGACCACTACATTTCACACATGTAGTCTCAAATGGATTCGTATGCGCACTAGTCAATGTCATTTTTCTTTGAAAGTGTTGTAAAATTGATATAGAAAACTGAGGCTTAGAAACTTGAAATCTCTCTCTCTCTCTCTCTCTCTCTCTCTCTCTCTCATATATATATATTATACTATATTAAATTTTACCATGCATTATTCCACTTGCCAAAGAAAATAATTCTCTTATATTTTTTACTTTCATTTTTGTTTCCAATGAACATATGAATGTTAATTGTTAAGTTCAGGTTATTTTTTTTTTTTTTTTTTTTTTTTTTTTTTTTTTTTTTTTTTTGTAACTATATTTTTTTAGTAATATGAGTGGAAAAACATTTTCTTACAATTGTATTTGAATTGAAAGATACGTTGAAAGAAGTTTGTCGTGTACCTGAACCTATTACATATGCAGTTTTTGTAAAATAATACATGTAAACTATATAACATATGGACAATAACTTTGTAGCAATGAATCATTCAAATAAATCAAAGCTTACTATTGTCTTGTCCTATCTGCATTTCCATCTTTGATGACCTATACAAATTGTGTTGTTGTCTATGTTGCCGAAAATGCAATGGCACAAATTGTGCCAACTGGAAATAGATCTTGACTACGAGACAAATTTGCAATCTTCATATTTGGAAAGAATCAATACTTTGCATAAACATGACAAATGTTTTCTACAATGTTAAATCTATTTAGACAAACAGTTTTTCATAATCACCACTATCATAGTTATGCTTCAAAATTATTTCAAAATTTCTAATAGAAGCACTAGCATTTGGAATAAGTTTTTCCTCACGTTGTTTGATAAATTGTGTTGGCACAAATAATGTTATTGTCATTTTGGTTTTCTTATTTGTCAAATTTGCAAAAAGCATGATTTTGTATTATTTTCTTTGTCCAAACAAGTTCGATGTGTAACTAATACAATGCCGTGAAAAATGCTCCTTGTTAGATTGTTACTGATATCTTTGATCAATAATGGCATAGACTCGATCTATTTTTTCCTAGTCATGCAAATTGAATTGAAATTGGTTCAAGAAAAAAATAAATAAATAAGATATATAATTAAATAAACGTGGATACAACTACATTTTTGCTTTTGTTTCTTCCATGTTTTTTGTTCCTTTCTTTTTGTCTCTTGCGATATCTATTTCGATAATAGTGCTCCTCGCCATCTCTACTTTGTCACCCATGTCTACTGTGACATCATTTGAATCTGATTGATTTGGATGTTTACAAATAATGGATTAAAATCACTACTTAAAAGGACATTATAACTTATACTAAGTAACAAATAACTCATGAAGACAAAACTAGATAGCACAAAGTCATTGCTAATGTATATTCTAATATCACGTTCATAGTTACCAGATAAAATTTGATTTCTATACATATAGGTAAAATACTAAATAGATTTTAGTTTCAACATATACAAATATTTTATAGAAATAATCAAAGTACCTTTTTACTTGTAATTGTTGTCCTAATTTGAATATCTCATTGTTATATGTTTCCTGAAAATTAAAAAAACCTTGTTTTTAGTTAAAGTACATAAAATAGCAAAAAAAACAGAGTTGCATAATGTAATAATAAACAAATGACAATAAATAGAACATAAACAAGCCTGTAGCAAAGTTATCATTGTCTTTAACTCTATATATTCTACTTGTGTTCATTTTCCTTGATCTGATGATATGAATTAGATCAAATATACATAAATAAGAAAAAAAGATGTTCTAATTTCGTACCACGAAAGAAATTTAGATGTAACAACTATACCACAATAACTTATATTGTATAAACGCTCTAAGTACTCACATATAGAAGAAATAACGCACTATTTACCTAAAAAAAATGATATACATTTTGCACCTTCATTCAAAATGAGCTTGTAGAGAAAATCCCTCATGCCAGGTAACTACTGAAAAACAACATACATACGAGACTAAATTTATTTATTACTAGCTCCCCCAAAAAGTAATCAAACATCCATCCATAAAGTGTAAGCTTAAAAATTGCATGATAAACACATAGTAAATGCTCCTATAGACAACATAACTAGAATTAGTGGTTATAATTGTCACGTTACCTTTTAAATTTTTAACATATGTATTAGATACTAAGTTAAAACAAACCGTGTTCAACGAATGTAAAAATTAGAAATAATATTTCTAGTTATTAGATTTTTTTTTTTGAATTTACAGGAAAATAGGAATATTTAGAATTTCCATGAGCCTATGATTAATACGTGGACATAAATAATTGATAGTCAATGGAATTCAACCTATAGATGGAGAAAATATAGTAAAATATAATTTATAGTATTTTAATTATTTTTCTTTGATTGTGAGTCTATTTACCAATTTTGTAAAGGTTCTCAGCAAATATTTTCCATAAGATCTACGATATAGGTCTAAATTTTGTAGAATTGACCAAAAATATTAATTTAACAAAGTTTTGGAGAATATACTTTGATATTTTATACTATATTCAATGTTTTATAATCGAATTCTCTATCATTGTCCAAAAACATTGATTGAAGACAGGTTTTGGAACATATTCTTTGTTCTTTTATATTATATATAATGTTCCATAATTGATGACAACAAAAATGAACATTCAACAATAGTTTTGGATTTGACATATCTGTTCCATTTAATTATTTTAATCATAGCTATGATGAATAACTATGTAGTATTCTTGTTATTGCTAATGTAATTGTTATTGTTCAAGACTTTCCACTCCACAACTTACCTCTTCTCCTTCGAATTTGTTATTAATATTAATTAATTATACATATGCATATTAATTAATTAATTATGTTTCCAGAGAACTAAAAAAAGTCTTGCCACTACAAAACTTTTCGTTTCTCCTTTGGATCTGCTCTATCCAATCAGTTTGGATATATTAAAGAAAGCAAGAAATTGTATTAAGGATCCATATAATATTTAAGTAGTTCACATAATGTATCAATGTTACTTGTTTTGCACCTCCACACAATAATATAAGCATAGTAATATAAGTCATTATATGATCGAATTTAAAACGTGATATTTTCTTAGCACTTCCTTTTGCTAAGTAAATTCTCCTACAGTGTTAAATTAGCCTTATGTAGAATGTAGAGGAAGAAAGCTTGACTCAATATAGTCCTTGATCCCGCACTTCCCACACACCCTTTCTCCACACAAACAAATAATAGCAGCTCACCCCCCACCCCCTGCTCCTCGCTTGTGTAACATGCCTGTAGCCCCATTAGTTCTAGCGTCTTTGGACTCCTTAAGCACTTTTCACAATGTATCAACTTTACTTGTTCCGCACCTCCACACAATAATATAAGCACATTAACATAAGTCATAATATGTTCTTAATTTAAAATGTGATATTCTCTGAACACTTCCTCTTGCTAAGTAAATTTCTCCTACAATGTTAAATTAGCATTATGAAGAATAGGGAGGAAGAATGCTTGACTCGATATAGTCCCTGATCCCGCACTTCCCGCACAAGAAAGTAACAACAATTTAGCCCCCCCTCGCTTACTTAAGGGACTTACAACCTCATCAGTTTTGACATCTTTGGAACCTTTAAGCACTCCACACAATGTATCAACATTACTTGTTCCATACATCCGCATAGTAATATAAATCATAATATGATCTTAATTTATAATGTTGCATTCTCTGATCACTTTCTCTTGTTAAGTAAATTTATCCTACATTGTTAAATTAGCCTTATGCAGAATGTGGAGAAAGAAAGCTTGACTCAATATAGTCTCTATTCTAGCACTTCTTGCACACCCTTTCTCCGAACAACGAAATAATAGAAAATAGCCAGACCCTTCCCCACCCCTGCCTCCGCTTATGTAAGGGATCTATAACCTCGTCAATTTTGGCATCTTTGTATAAAACAATAGAAGTGTCAGGCATAATAGTGTCAGAGAACTCACCAATGAAATGGCCACTCATAAAATTAGTCTCTTTTTTTCTAAATGATTTGTTCGGAATCGACAAATAGCAAAAATAAATCACACTCCAACAAAGAAATTATGTCCCATCAAGCCTCACTCAACCAACGGAAAATTAGATATAAGATTTTCAGAAATTAGAAAAAAAAAAAAATTAAACTTACAGAAAAATAAGAATATTTAGCATTTTCTCGAGACTTTAATTAGCGAAAACTTGGCAAAATAATCAATAGTCAATGACTTTTGACCATAAAGTGAATACTATAATCACTAGCGAGGTAAAGATTAATAAAAAATCCCTAACTCATATAAAATATAGATAATCTCTTTTGTCACCTCTGCTTTATCATTCTATCAAAATAAATTAAAAAATAAACAATTTTACAAATTAGACATAAATTTTATGTCTCAAAACTAAGGCAATCAAAATCATTACTAATTAAATTAAGGGCTTTAATCCATATATAAATGAAGAACTTAGAAATACATTATTAAGTGTTTGCTCCAATAACCAAACCTCTTTTACAACATTAATATTTTGGCAAATATATGAATAAGTTAAAACTAGAAAATCACACCAGTGATAAACAAAGAAGTAACATGAATGTAAATAATCATGACATTTATCATAGTTCTATTATTGTCGTATGGATGATATCTTTACTTCCCTCTACTTTATTAAATTGGTCCGGCGGTACTAGATTTGTACAAATTGGATAAAAATTTCATCATCTCAAAAGTAAGGTAATAATAATCATTATTAACTAAATGAGGGTTTTTAATCAATGTATAAATGAAGACCTAGCAATAATAAAGAGTTTGCTCCGACCGCCACACACTTTTTAGAACATTATTATTTTGGCAAAAATAAAGTAGTAGTTAGAAAATTTCATATTAATGATAAATAAAGAATAGATAAAAAAAACAGAATTCATAATATGTATTATAATTATGTTAGTAAGAGTGTTTATTTTGGAAACATATTATATATATATTTTAATTATTAAAATTATTAAATAGATGATAAAATTTTATTTTTTTTATGAATATTTTAAAATATTTATAGGAGTGTAAAAAAATTAATGGTTAGAGTTATTTTTAAAAGAATATATGTTTTTTTTAATTAAATGATAAATTAAAAAAAGTGTTACATGAAAGAAACAATGAATTTTAGATATGTCGTATTGATAAAATTAATGATATAATCGATGAATATTATAACAAAATTTATTAACAAACTAAAATCTCCATAATAAAATGAAAGTAAATCTCCATAATTATAACTCTTATTTTATGTTATTTTATTTAATATTCCTTGAAATATTTTAATTCCTAACCATATTTATCAATCATTTAATTATATGATTAATTAATTTATATAATTAGAACTCAATTTATTATAATAATAATTCATAACAAAATTATATCATAATTATATTTTCATTTAGGTTAGTATTGCGCCCTCTCTAAATTGGTTTAAAAACTTAAAAATCCCAGAACCTTTCGTATGGTTTATAATTTTCATAATAAAATTTCCACCTAGCTCTAACATAAGTAAATGAAATGGGTTTCTCTGAATACTAGTTATCAAACATCAGTCATAAATAGCTCCTCACCATAAGAGTGACCAAATCACAGATGGTTCTTTGCCACAAGTTTGATCTAGTTAGCACTGAACATTGCAAAAGTTGTGCTACCGTGGTTCCATGTGGACAAATCTTCACCAATTTGTTGATAGATAATCCTTGTTGGTGTCGGATCCACTCTATGATCTCCTAGTTCCTTTATGTAATGTAATGTCAACATACATATAACTTACGTGAGATTTAGTATTGGAATTGAGGTCATATTCATGATGGCAGGTAACTCATATAAAGGGAGGGAATATTAAAAAAAACACACATATTTTAAATTTATTTTTATTTTAAGATTAAAAGATTTTAATATTTTATTTTCAAAAAATAATAAGCGAAATTTTATTTTCTATTTTTTTCTTTATTTTATATTTGAGGAGAGAAAAATAATAAATAAATTATTTATATTTATTTTATTATTTTTGCTTATTTTCACTTTCGCCATATTTTTATGTTTTTAATATTTCTCTTTATCTGACATATTAAATTAGAATGATTAAATAGAGAAAACAAAAACAAAACAAAAAAAACACAACATTTCTCATCATCACAATCACTCATTTATATAAAAAATAAGAAAATAATAAAAAAAAATACAAAAAAAAAATAAAAAATAAGTTATTTTTTGAATCAATTTATTTCTTTTTTCTTTTATTTTTAATTGGGTACTTCGTTTACTTTCTCCATCTTTATTTTCATCTCATATAGGGGAAAAATAAACAATCAGAAGAACGGAAAAACATATTTTTCTATTTTCGCATTCATAAGGTTAATGTGATATAAAAAATTCAATTGGAAAATAAACCATTAAAAAAATATAAAAATATATTTTAAAGATATTTTCTCTATTTTCACATTCATAACGTTGATGTGACCTATAAAATTCAGTCATTAACATTAATGTGATATATAAAATTCAATCATTAATGATATTATTGCATACACTAACTATTATGATATTATTACACACTGACTAAATATCATTTAAAACCTGATTTTAAAAAATCACAGAGTAGGCCTAACTACTTATCATATAAAACGTGCTTAAAACGATATCCACAAAGTAGACCTATCATTAATGATTAATGCACAATTATTATATGATGTCTAAGTGAACCTTCTAACATAAAGTATTTGTACCTTTTGTGTAATAGAAACGGTACGCCTTCCAATTTGGGTTCTCTTTTAATGGACACTTTTTGTGATCTCTTACCTTGATGCATGAAGAGAGAAAACCTTGGCCTATAGCATAACACGCGCTCCTTAGTCATCAAACTTTTCAAAAAATTATTTTCAAACTTAATTTTGGGCTCTCAAATTATGAATATAAGATATAGACTAACCAATCCAAACTAGTCCAATAATTTTGTAGGGTCAAGTTAATTTTTATTAATTTATATTTTATTAGGGATTATAGCATTTATCTTATTCTTAAAGTGTGTTGATTCTCAATTATTTTGTTGTGTTTTTGTAATTTTAATTGAAGTTTTGGAAAAATGTTGAATATTTCTATTTTTCTGTAAATTCAAAAATAATTTCTAGTTTTTGAGAATCTTATTTCTAATTTTCGATTGGTTGAGCAAGTTGTGATGTGACATAGTTCACCTGGTGGACGGAAATAATTTCTAATTTTTGAAAATCTTATTTCTAATTTTCGATTGGTTGAGCGAGTTGTGACTTGACATAATTCACCTTGTGGATGGAAATTTATTTTTAGTATTTGTCAATGTGTGACAAATTGTTTTTGTGATATTTTTTGACTTGATAAATAATGTAAGTAAATATGCATATTTGTAGTTTTAGTTAAAGTATGCTAGTTTGAAAAACATTTGAAATTTTAATTATCAGTAAATTATAACTTATAGTAACTGAGTGTAAAGTTGTAATTAAGATGTTTTGATTTTGTGCATAAAGAAAAAATTGGAAAATTAGTTTTTGAGTAGAGATGGCTAAAAGAGATAAGACTGTAAATTATTGTGGAGTATTATTACCCATCTATAAGTCAGGCATTTAATCTGGATGATTAGATTTAATTGAGGAATCATGATATTGGCCTTAATTGTTTCCTAGAAAACGTGGAGCTATCCTCAAGAGTGGGAAATAAGAGTTCATTAATGAGCTGATAACCTACCACCTGTTATTAACCGCCAAAAGAGTGGTAGATGGGTTAAAAAAATCTACTTGTTTTTGTCTCATTCTAGGAGTAGAAGAGATTAAAGAGAAGAAAAAAGTAGAAGACCGAAAGAAATTAGAAGGTTTATTATGCTCAAGGGCACATTGGTTGTTTGCAATGTCAAGGTTGGGAGGAGCCAAGTACTTGACTATTAATTTTCCAGAAAACCTATTTCAAGTTGGTATTTCTAACTTTTATATCTATTTGCCTATCAAGAAAAGAGAAAAAAATTATTTTTTGACTTTAAAATGTTTTGAAGCATTTATTTACTATGTACAATGTAAGCTAAAAAACAAGCATGATTTGGGAAAGAAAATAGACACTAATATATTTTATTAAGAAAGAAAAAAAATTATACAAAAAAATGAAATAATGAAAGGATGTAGTCTGTGTCATAAATTATTAATTTATATAGTAGAGTTTATTCGTCATGATAACTAAGAAATAGAGTTTTCTAAACAAAAAAGGAAGTACAAATGCTAATGTGAATATAGGTATATATTTGCTAAATACAAATAACTAGAAAATTAGCTAATGGTGTTATAATATATATATCTATCTATTATATATATATCTATTATATATATATATATTATATATATATATAATATATATATATATATATATATATATATATATATATAGATAGATAGATATATGATTGTTCTACTTATGTATATGTATTGGACCAAGTTTGGTCATTTACAGTGTTAATTTTTGCAATTGCGATAAAATTCCACCTTGGAAAGCTCAAATGACCAAGATAATGATTGCATTAGATTCTTCCTTTCGAGAGGACCAAAATATACCTAAAGATCACTCAATTTGTTTAAGCAGAAGTTGAGTTATGAATTATTTTATTGACACATGTATTATGGAACGGGTTGGCCCTAACCACGAGTAACCACTTGGGTCAGTCTTAACCCCAAGTGATCCCTCTGGAAATCCTATAAATAGACGATACCTTGAGATAATTTGGACACATCTTGTCTTTTCTTTTGTCTTGGTTCACAAAGGTTTGACGAAAAAAGTTCACTCAAGGGTCTGAAATTACAGGCGAAATGTTCGCTCTAGGTAAGGATCTTCTTGATCTCGGTCACTGACACAGAACAGGGCATTATGGTCCCTCGTCACTAGCACACAAGCCTATGAGAGTGAAAATAGAACCTTGGACACTCACACAAAGGCTTATGGGAGTGACTCTGGTTTCAGAGGCAGATTGGAAGGTTCTGGTCCCCAATCGCTCACACTAGGTAGCCCTAGGAGCAACCCTGTCATCTCAGTCACTCGCACAACTTAGCAAGGGTGCGACTTTTGTTTGTCGGTCGATCGTACACCTCGGCTAGGGAGCGACTTTGGGTCTTTGCAGTTCAATGTGAGGGTAGCACGCATAGAGATCTCCTAGGAGCGACTCTACAGCCACAGTCGCTTGCATATTGTATACGTGAGAGAGACCCAAAAGTTTTAATCGCTCACAGACATTGTTGATGAGGGCGACCCAGTTCAGATCTAGGGTTTTGACGTCTTGGCATCATCTTCTTCGGTGATTAGGTAGATCTGGGTTTCTCTCTACTGTTATACAAATCTATAGATCTCATTTGTTAGTTTCTAATGCAAACATATGTATTAGGCTCATTAACAGTGATAATAGTATTCAATAGTGTTCATCACAGTGACAACAGTTTACAACAATTGACATGAGTTTGTGATAGCACATTATAGCCATCAGTATGAGGATTATGATTCCTAGCATGATTAGATTTGTTTCATAGATATCATTATTGTTTCTCTGCATAGATAAAGTTATGGACCACTGTACTCTCTTTTGCTGCATCATTTGATGACGATCTAAGAAGAAGAAGATTTGCAAGGGTTTTCCCCGTAGTGGGTTTTTCCCTGGTCTCGGACCAGTCCTGGTGTCTCTATATGAGTGCATGCTTTCTTCTACTATTCCTTTTATTTTTTCACTGCATTGATGTTGATGGTGATGCTGTTTCTTTTTATGTAATTTCATATGTTGATATAATGGTGTAGATATGAATAATGTAATGATGATATGGGGTGGACTTAAAGTATTAATGGTGAAATGAAATTATCAAAGTAAAGAACAATGTCGCCCTATGAAAAAATAAGATGGTATCAGATCTGGCCTAAAGAAAATCCATGGAGATTGCCTCGATGATGATACCATTGATGGAAGCAAGAAGATGATAGTGGAGACCTAAAAAAATTCTAGGGTTTGAAGAAAACCCTAGGCATATTGATGATTAGGGTTTGATGGATTATATGAGGTTAGGGTTGGAGAGAAAACCTTGGTTTATGGAAAAGTCTTGATATTTTATGTATGAAACTCTATCATGATCTATGTAAATATTCTCAAGCACTTAACGGAGATTTCATGAAGTCCTAGATGGGATAATCCTTAGCATATTTGGTTGGATACTTGAAGGAAACATTGGTATATAGGCCATGGACATTGATGGCTCTTAACGATTAGTTCAAGAGGGAGAGGATGACCTCTCATTGAAGATAAGTATTTGTTTACTTATGACGCTTCTTACTTGTTCAACTTATGGATCTAGTGATTATGTTATTGCTTGTACTTCCTACATATGTATATTGATGTTTTATTTACCTCCTTGATGAGATGTGATGTATGGATCCTTCTTGAGGATCATTTTGAGACGTAGATCTAGAAAGAGACAAAGAGGTACTTCATGAAAAGATGATAAAGTGCTTCAAGTAGCTTATGACTAATGAACAGATGCTGAGGTATTTGAATACCACAAGGTATGCATGGTATGTTTTGTTTCAACTATTGGCTCGGTAAGTCCTAAGTTATGATGAGAATGCCTCTTTGCATATGAAAATGACATGGATATATGTCTCCTATGATGAAATTAAGCACCTGGTGTTGAAAAATTTGATCTTATTGAATTATATGAGGCTACCTAATGTTGATACATTGATACACTTGATGTTTGGATAATGTCTATGATCTATCTGTTGGATATCTTGATCCTATAAAGAAGGTTAGCACCTTGGATCTAGAATATGATAGACCATTGAGTCCTATACATGAGTCTATAGGTAATGCTTGCAATAAGCATGATGAAAGCATACGGAAAGAGTGATTGACACTCTTTTTGTCTTGATAAAGCTTTATTGAATGACCTAATTTGACATCATTGGTCAGTAAGAGCACGATAACTTTGATGTGAGAGGTATAAGTGTAAGATTGATATTTGATATCTCTTACTACATGTGGTCTTTTCTTGATGGGATATGGTTAACTGGATGTAGTAACTTGATGGAGTGACTTGACAGAAAATGTTATTGTGTTCATAATATTTGAGATCTATTTGTTGCTTTGAGTTTAAGCCTTTGTTGAAAGATTGATGTCATGATGCTGATAGCAATATGTTTATGATCTAATAGATATGATGTTGCATGATTCTAGTAGAGACAATTTTCTTACATGAATGAAGATGAATGATGCAGATCCCCAGTCAGAGGGAGAATCACTTCTCAAGATTCTTACCTGTATTACTATTTGTATTCTATGTTGTTGAAGTATGATTTATGTGCATCTGACAATATTGATCTAAAACAGAGTCTTAGATCTGAATCCCATACATAAATTAGGGTTTCTGATCCAGTCATAGTCATAAATATAGGATATTTAGTCCCTGGTCGCACGCATGCTAAGGCCTAGACAACATCCAAGAAGCTAAATTCACTCCCATGCTAACCTGAAGAGAACGACCAGAGGTTTGACTGTTGTTTACTATCGTCTGAAGCTTTATGAAGATGTTTGAACTCTAAATCATGATGTTCCTAACATATCATTAGCAGATTTTTGAGGTCTAAAATAGGCCTCCTAAGGAAATTATAAAATAATAGTGGAAATAATAAATAATATTAGATTACATCGTCAGATTTTAGAGGGAGAAAAGAAAAACTATTTTTTCAACTTGTATTTTCAACTTATCTCCCTATGGGTTTACTCAAATTTCGAGCAAAAATAGTAATTGGATGCAAATTTGATTCCTCATCCAAGGATTACCCATGTTGTATACTTTTGATGGACCCCACTACACGAAAAATAAAAAATACATGAAAAATGTTCTTCCAATAACGTTTTTTCATGTATTTCTCAATTTTCATGTAGCAGGGTCCATCGAAACTATGCAACATGGGCACTCCTTGGATGAGGAATTTAAATTCTCATCCAACGAGCACTCCCACATGAAATTTAATTAAAACCATAACGAGATAAGTTGAAAAAGTAGTTCTATTATTTTATTATTTTTTAATAGTTTTACTTTTTTACTCCAAAAATGGTGAATCATTCCCCATGGTTGACATCATCATCTTGAATCATATTGGTTCTTATAAATTTTATTTTGGTTGTACATTTTTCTTAGGAGGCCCATTTTAGACCTCAAAATTCCCCTAATGTTTGCCACTATTAACTGATTTATGAAGTTATTGAGTTAAATTGTTGATCATATAATGAAGTATTATGCATGAAATGAGATAGTCACCTGGAAGATATCAAGACCACATATGTAATGTAGATAACAACAAGATCTGCTAATAGGAAAAGGTTGAATTCTTTCCTTAATAGGAACATGCAAATTGAACTTATCTTTGTAGGTGACTGGGACATACATATAGATATGTCACTATGTTTGTGCTACAAGAGGTTGGCATGATTTGGCTTATTGATATTGATGAAAAATGTTTTCTCATGATGCTTGAAAAAAAATTTGAATTAATGATCAATATGTGATTTGACTATAGGTCTCTCTACAGTGTCATTTTGACTTGATCTGATGTCTAGTGATTTGATTTGACGATTGTGATTTTCCCTGATATCAATACTATGTCGGCATGATGACTTATTTGGAGATTGGCCTTATTATTCTTAGCACAATGGTTGAAATGATAGTTTTGACTTGGCGTGAAAAATGGAACCTGCATAACTCATCCTTGATGTATGCATTTGCACCTGGTGACAGGATGACTTATATTATGATTCTAAGAATGAATTAATCAAGTTTGGATTGATAATGCATGATTTGTTGGCATGATGAAGTCATGATTTGATATGAGCTACACCTATCTCCTGGTTGAAAGTATTAATACTATGATAATGATGAATTTGATGGTGGTCGTGATTTGGCTTATAAACTCTGATGATTTGACCTTGTTGACTGATGCTACAACATTGATTTATGTAAGGATGATTATGGTGGCTTAGAAAGTCATTATAGCATTGCAATCTAGATTTGTCTATATTTGACAAGTTACCTGATGAATTCAGGATGATGAGTTCCAAGGTATAGATTTGATATTGATTATGGTTTTGGTTTTATATTCTAATGATTAACTTATGGCAGGTCATGAGGCTTTGATGAACTAAATCAAAGGGAAATGACATGATGAATCGATTTCTAGAATTTAGGAAAGAAATTCCATATTGCAAAGCTATTGGAAAATGCTTTTGAATAATGAAAATTCCAAATCCTTGGATACTCGGATTTGACGTTCAACATGTTGTTTTACTTGACATGGAATCCGATGGTTGAATCATTGATGTTCCATTTTGAAAATCCATATGTATATGAATGATGTGCATAGAACCTTAATGAATTCATGACTGAGTTGCTTCACTCACATAGAGTCACCTCCGATAATGCTTTGAAATATTAGCATGAGTTGTTCTATTTTGAGAATTTGATATTTCTCCTATGATATGTATATGTACAGATTTATTGATGACATTTGAGATTGTTGTTGATAAGAACATTTGGATGCTTATTTAGTATGTGATCTACCATGATATCTTAGATGATAGGTCCATAGCATGACCGAGGTTGATCATGACGTTACTAGCATGACTAGCTATAAGGCAGGATAGAATAGCTCCTTAGAGAGTTGTTTGAGCATGATCTGGATATGAAATGGATCCCATGGATACATTGTGATGATCCTATTGGCTATAAGTCCCATATTTATAGTTGGGGACAAGATACTCTCATATATTAAGACAATGTAGTTGTTCGAAACAAACTCAGGCTTGCGGTTGGCACCTCCATGAGAGGGAGGATGGTTATGGTATCCTTTTGTGATTAATATGATTACATATGATTTGACATGATATTTGATTTGATGTTCTGTATGAACAAGAAATAGTTGTTATTGAGACAAGTTGATGATGCAAGCATTGAGAAAACTCTTCCAACCCTACTTGAACTCCCAGGGTGAGGAATTGAGATAGGGTTCCTGGGGTTGAGGGAACTCTGGACAATAGGTTTTTACCCTATCTGTTACCCAGGGTTGAAGAATGTTTCTCCCCTATATTTATAGGGTCAAAGAATGTTTCTCCCCTATATTTATAGGGTCAAAGAATTTTTCACCCCTCTTGGTCATTGCAGAGTATAGCCCGGTTGGCATCACACCCTCAAGTAGGTTAGCTTAATGGGAATATCACTACTCATTTTGTCCAATGAGTTGGGAGTGTACTTGGGGTGTACAACCCAAGTCAATTATGATGCAGGTGTTCTACCACATGACTATTCTAGGTCATTAATGGGAAGATCAGTAGGAAATAGGATGGGTTGAGATAACCCGATATGATTCCAGGTTGAGGGTAATCTACCCAATGAAATTCCAATGTTGAGGGTGTACTCCCCTGTGTGATGAGTTATCCTATTGCTCGGTATGGGTGGAAGCTATTGATCCTCGATGTGGTTCTAGGTTGAGATGTGCTCCTTGATGATATGCTCTTCGTTGATGATTGATGATGATATTTCGGTAGTATTCCGCTAGTAGATATTCTAGATAGAAACCTGATGGATAGAGGGTGGTAGGTTGAGGTCCCCTTCAGTAACAAATTATTCTTCTTCTAGATCTGAGAATGATCAACATATGAGCAAGAACAATTAAGAGATAAATAGGAATAAGCAAAGGATAGATCGTGATGTACAATGATGATTTGTGATGATGAGACACTTGAGACAAACATGGTAGGATGACCACATGACAGAGATGATCTGTGATGATATTTGATGCCACTCAAAGATTCCAAAATGGCACATTGTTCGATGGACATATATTGGCTGATGGAATTTTCCCTACTTGAGAGGGAGTGTTAGTTTTTGCAACTACAGTAAAAATCCACCTTGCACAACTCAACTAATCGAGATAATGATTGCATTAGATTCCTCTTTTCAAGAGGACCAAATTCGACCTAAATATCACCCAATATCGTTAAGCGAAAGTTGAGTTATGAATTATTTTATTCACACGTGTATTAAAGAATGGGTCAACCCTAACCACATGAGTAACTACTTGGGTCAGCCTTAATCCCAAGTGACCCCTCAAGAAATCCTATAAATATAATAGACCTCAAGATCATTTGGACACATGTTCTCTTTTATTTTGTCTTGGTTCCATAGGTTCGATGAAAGAAGTTTGCTCGAGGGTCTGAAATTACATGCAAAAGGTTTTCTTTGGGTTAGGGTCTTCTAGATCTCGGTCGCTGGCACAGAACAGGGCATTCTAGTCCTTGGTCATTGTCACACAAGCCTGTCAGAGTGACTATATACCCTTGGACATTGGCACAGTGGCTTATGGGAGCGACTCTAGGTTCAGAGGTAGATCATAAGGTTCTTGTTCTCGATCACTTGCACCAAGTAGTTGTGGCAGCGACCTTGTTATCTCATTTGCTTTCACAACTCAGCAAGGGTGTGAATTTGGTTTGTCGATTGATTGTATAGCTAAGATAAGGAGAAACTTTGTTTATTTTCAATTCAGTGCCAAAGTCGTAGACATAGAGACCTCCTGGGAGCGACTCTGTAGTCACAGTCACTCACATACTGTATATGTGAGAGCGACCCAAAAGTTTCAGTCACTCATAGATAGTGTTGATGAGAGAAACCCAGTTCAGATCTAGGGTTTTGACATCTTGGCATCAACTAGCTTCAGTGATCAGGTATATTTGGGTTTCTCTTTACTATTATACAGATTTGCAGATCTGTAGATCTGATTTGTTAGTTTTTGTTGCAAACATATGTATTGGGCTCATTGATAGTGACAATAGTATACAACAATATTTAGTAGTGTTTAGCATAGTGACAATAGTATATAGTAGTTGACATTAGTTTGTGATGGCACATTACATCCATAAATATCAGGATTCTGATTCTTAGCATGATTATATTTGTTTCATAGATATCATTATTGTTTTGCTACATAGATAAAGTTATGGATCATTGTACTCTCTTTTATTCCATCATTTGATGATGATCTAAGAAGAATAATATTTACAAGCGTTTTCCCCATAGTGGGTTTTGTCTTGGTCTCCGACCAATCCTAGTGTCTCTATATGTGTCCATGCTTTCTTCTACTATTCCTTTTATGTTCCACTGCATTGATGATGATGGCGATGTTGTTTCTTTCTATGTAATTGCATATGTTGATATATAATGGTGTAGATTTGAATAATGGAATGATGATATGGGGTGAACTTAAGGTATTAACGGTGAAATTCAATTATCAAAAGTAAATAATAATGTCGCCCTATGATAAATTAACATACAGAGGAAAACACTTTGGGAAGTAATAAGAGAAAATTATATTATGGAAACTGTATATAAATATATACATATACTATATAATCAGCGTAATTTTTTTTTAAATTATATACATCTCTTCCCTAATAATCAATAAGACAACAAGCATTTCAGTAATTTCTCTACTATGGGTGAGTGAAAATAAACACAAAATCTATGTAAAGACTTCTATAATATTATAATTTAAACTAGACCGTATAAGACATAAAAAGAGAAATGTACACAATATTATAGTATGAAATATTTAAAATAAATATACAATGGATCCTTGAATTTTTTTAATATTAACTGTAATAAAACCAAATGTAACAAGAGTTACTTACAACCTCATGAAAACTATATCAAATAAACATACATAATAGAAATTGATAAAGTTTTATTCATTAGGGAATAATAGATTTACACCAAAAAGGCTCATGTCTTGTTGTAGAAACCTTAGTTCTGAAGGAACTATATGCCATGTAAGCCTTAAAAAAAAATTATACATAAAATATAGTTCCAAAATTAACTAATTCAGAGTTTGGTCTTCAAAAAGAGAAAATTGTGTCCGTGTAGAAGAAGAGGCCAAGAGTTGGGAGTCTCCAACCTGATAAATTAAATAAGTAAGTCGAAAACAGAATCCTCGACCAACATGAAAATATTCTTAATAATATATTACGATTGAATTGGTTCTTTTACTTGTATAGTAAACCCAAAATAGAATGAGTGACCAGTGTTACGAATTGCATAGGAAAAACAAAGATAAGTAAGGGAAATGAGAGAATAAAAGTAGATGGAGTAAGATTAAAATACCTAAAGATAAGATAGAAAAGGTTCAAGAATTCCCTCTTCCTATACGTTGGAGACAAATAATTATCCATTATACTTAGAAAGTACAAATGTTCCTTTTTAACAAAGTAAAACAATTAAAGTTTAAAACGAAGAAACGAAGAAACTAAGACTTGAAAATTGCATACACCAATATAAAGCTACATGCCTTTAGAAAAGGAATTCAATGATCACTATAAAAAATGAAAATTACAATTTCGATGCTAAAATGATTTGACGGAAAATTATCTACTGCGGATAGGAGTGAATTCCCTAGATCTAGTGGCTTTATCTAGAAATAATAGAAACAAAAGAATTGTTCTTTCCTTAGAGAAATTAGAATATTGAGGAAATACTTACCTTAAGTCCAACACAAGTTCTCCTCTTCTCCCTACTTGTGAACTTTAGCTCCAACTCCAAATTATATAAACGAACCTACAAAAAAATTATAACAAGCATGAGAACCTCACGATACAAATAACATGGAATAATATCTCTAATATGGAATTGAAATACATATGCATCAAATGGATATGAGCATAGGAAAACAAACAATTTTGTATTAATGAAATGTAGGAGAAGATTGCAATCCTTTTACAAATTGTGATCATGTAGATGTCTCCCACCTAACTTGTCATTCTTTAGCCACAAAGCAAGCCTTCAATCACAACTCAAGGATGGTAATGGATCCTTAGGTAAAAAGAAACAACATCAATGAATAGCTAAGAGTCTCCAAAATCCAACCCAGACTCTTTGGGAGTAAGTGAATTTATAGGCTAAACAGGGTAGTTTATGTTTTATCAATCTAAGACTTACATCCACATATGAAGGGGGATAAGCTCTAGAGATAAGAGATAAGACCTCTATGATAGGAATTAGAGATCTTAATCAACAATAAATAGTTAAAACCACCTTACAAGCTTTTGGAAAGAGAAGATTCAAAATTATTTTTTTATTTTCTTGAAATTCTAGAACCATCGCACCCGCAACAAAGGCAACATGTGTTGGTCACTGTAGGTGCTTAGTTATGCAACATGCGATAGTGCAGGTTTCTAGAAGAGAAAGTGTGATGGGTCCAAAAACTAGGGTTTTGAGTTGATTAACCTAGAAAACTTGGACTTTTTAGAGAGATAATGCTTAAATATTTGCAAAGGGATGATTTCAAGGTGTCAATGATGTTGATTGATCTGGTTTCTAGGCCATTTGAGCAGATGAGACAAAGTGATTTGTAATAGATTCCCCCAAAAGTTTAAAGTTAGAAGCAATAGTTGAGGAATGAAGTGCTTTACTTTGTGACAAGTTTAGATCAAGAAAAGTTTGGTTGAGATCATCATTTGTTACAATACATAATCATCATGATATCATTGTTGAGGTAGGCATACCCATACTTAGCCTATAAGGCAATTTACATGTACAATAATCAATGTCATGTCCATTGATGATAGACGGTCGAACCATGCTTGCATGAACTTTTGAATGATCATAGCCATCAAACTTTGTGATCCTACATGAATCTTGAAAGCATAGCTTGAATGGGTGGAGCTAGATCTAGAGTTTTCTACCTCATCACTCGATGGTACGAGTCTAACCATGTGAATAAATGAGTTAAAGTTGAATATGGCAGACACCATATTATTATTGGCCTATGATGTAAGTCATTAACATACATGAGAGGAACCACCGATAATGATAATGGCTCTCAAGGTACTAGAGTAAAATCTTTGTGGTGTGAATAAGTAAGCTGAAGTCGAACACCACACAAAATATTTCTGTTGAAGGCCAATGATGAGAACCTACCACTAAAATCAAGGAACATTTGCATTGAGGTATGTATGTTCCAAGGCAATGAAGTGAGTTTCTAAGTCAACTTCCTGGATAATGTGATGATGTCGACAGGAAGTGACCCATCACTGGAGGGCCTTGATATACCCCCTGTAAATGACACAAAATGAGTATCAACATTTGCTACATAATGTAATGATGCAAAGCTCATTCAGGAGTGGTAGACAAGAAGTAAGGCTTAAGGTATTGTCGCAGATGTCAATTGAGGGTGGAATTTATCTTCAAATTATCGGTGACACTGAATGTAGTTGGAAACATTAACTCAAATATCCATGATAAAGGTGTGATCAACATTGCAGAAAATTAATTATCCAACCCAAAACAACCACGAAGATAAAATGAGAGGGTGTCATGTTCAAGAGATACTCACTTCCATTAATAGGCATGATTCCCTATTTTCCCAATTTCCCAACCACTTATGGCCAATACCTCCTCATTTTTTATGAGCTTGAGGATGTTAACATATACTTGATCTATAAGTTCATCCTTCATATGAATCCTTCTCTGTATTTTTAATGAACCCTGAGAAGGAGCGGTTTAGTCTCGTCATGCTTGATGAGTCCAATGCTATCAAATAGTTTAATGAGTTCAACGAAGGTGTAACTCGACTTCTTTTTCATGTTTAGAGAGTTTGAAAAAGAAAACACCAGGATGTTCCTTTTCGTAAATTTGTCGCTCGAGCCCAAAAAGCATAAAATAATATTGAGGAGAACCTTTTAGCCATGTTCGACTAAATTATTCCAATTTCGTAAATAGTCTAGACCAATTTGGAAAAGGGTTAAACTTATATTGGGCGGACGTCTTTTCATTTACTTTAACAAGTTTGAAAAAAAAAAGTGTTAAGTAATCTTTTCATGTTTTGAGAGTTTGAAAAGAGCTCAAAGAGGACTCTAGAGGGTTTCTTTTTCATATATTTAATGAGTTTGAAAAAGTGATAAAAGTGTACTCATTCATAAGAATGACTTATATCCAACTTATAATTTGCATTATGTCCTTCAATTACCAATTAACCTACTCAGAGAACCATAAAAACATAGAAAACACATGATACATCTTAAAATTAGGTTAGAAATATTAAAATAATGAGTTTTTTGACAATAAAAAGTGAAAATGTAATTTCATTTCTTACCATTTTCATTTTTACTAGGTTGAGTGAGCTTTGAGTGTTTTTTTCCTTCAACATTCAACAGTTGATTGTAGACAATTTGGTGGACCATTTCCAATTGTGTTAATTCGAGGTAAAATATCCATCCTTTCTCTTCATTTATGTAGTTTCCATTTCTAGTTTGATGTTTGTTTTATGAAAAATTTTAAGTTTTCAGGTTTAAAAAGTCACCCTCGGCCCATCGCACTCCTCCTATATTGGGAGGTGCAATGTTTTATCAAAATTAACACTTATAAAGGTGACTCAACGCACTCAATAGCGAGGGTGAGTGCGATGGGTCGCTTTCTCTAATAATAGATAGTACAATGGCCACAAAGGGTTTTCAAAAATTTTTATTTTGTGTTGTTTTTTCTCCCAAAATTTTTCTAATTACTGGTTTTATGTATATTTTTTGTTATTTGCAGGTGTTTTACTAGAGAGAAAATGGATTTGAACTAGGGAGAAAGAGAGCATGAGGCTGAATACATGATTGTTGCTAATGACCCAACAATGGTTCAAGCTTTGAGAAATTGTGGGCTTCTCAAGTTTTTTATGATTTTGGGCATGAGGAACCAATTAGAGTTACTGGAGAATTTGGTAAGATGTTGGGACATATAGGGACAATACTTCAATATTGGAGTACACATTGTCACGATAGATGTCAAGGAAATCTACTTCCTAATAGGGTTGTCGTGAAGAGGAGTTCCCATTTCATTATCTAGATTAAGAAGGGTTGAGGAGATAATGAAGGATGACATTGTTTCCCATTATTGACCTCATTGTAAAATAAATAAGGATGGGAAACTTGAAAATAAGGATGTTGTACGAATTCCTCTCACCACAATCCTTTTTAGTATTGTTCAGTTGGCTCACAGTGTTGCTTTACACTTAGATACAAAGACCTAGATGTAGTATGCCTTAGGATTCTTGGAGTGTACGATATTCAACTGGTGTGAAGGGGTTTTAGTCAATCTGAAGGAACAACTCCATAGAGAAGAGACCAGATGATTGAAGAACTTCCAATATGGCTCCATCATGTTATCATTTTATTTACTGAGTGTGCCATTTCTATGACCCCATCGGCTAGCTTACAAATTTTCTGGACCTAGAAACTGTCGTATGAGGCAATGGGTAGATTTGATGGCCATGCATGGAGGAGCACCCATGATGACATTCACTCTTATATGTTTTTATTGGCTGCGAGAGCATTTGATTATGATTGAAGACTACCCACATGTCAAAGTTGATTTCCATGGAGATCTAGAGCTCGTTTTACTTGAAGGCAAGCAATGAAATGATGCAGATAAAACAAAGCAATTTGAATATTTTTGGTTTTTTCAATTTTTCAATTTTTATTTTTATTTTAAGTGTATCAAAGACTAACTATCAATTTTACTTGCAGATATTGGACGTGTGTGAGTAGTAGGCATGTTGTCTATTCATCGAGGAACAAAACCAGATCTTGTATAGGCTGAGGTTGTAGGGGAAGAGGAAGAAATGGTTGATCCTGACATCAAGAAGATACTCACCTAGTTCGAGCACCATATTGAGGATTTGACCCATAGCATGTTGAAGATAGAGATTAATGAGATCCCTATCCATTTACAGTGATACACCATAGGAGTGCCAGACTGTATTAGTATTTTTATTTCCAACTTTGCCTACACAATTATGTGTTATTGTGAATATCATTGGGATTAGTCGCCTAGGAGGATTTTGAGCCATATTTTGTCTACATGTATTTTTATATTATAGGTCATGTGGCCATATGTGTCTCAGACACAATTTCTGTAAAACCAAACACTTTATACAATTTCTATCTATGGATGCATTATACTTTTATTCTATTCTTGCATAATGTATTATGATGGTTTGTGTATTTACATATGTTGAAAATATTTTTCTAATACAAAATTGGATAATGCATCCATTAATGTATTAAGACTCTTGAGAAAATGTTGATACTCGATGTAATCAAAACATCATTCTAAGAGGCAAACACTTAAAAACATGAATAATAAAGTTGGACTTCTTACTGAATATATGTTGTTTAAATGTTGTACCAGAAGTTTTGAATCGATCTTGTCAACTAAATGACGAATTCCATGTGAAATAGCATTAGATAAAAATTTGATCACTACTTTATACTTAGAAATGTTATTAGTCAAGTGATTGATACAAAATACTTGTAGACTCACTAACTCTTCATCGGAGCATAGATTGCCCATGCTGAAAACGAAAGGTTCTGAGTACTACGACTAGTGCCATCAACATAGCCAACATATAGTTGAGGGAACACCGACATCTACAAATCAAATGAGATTCAAGATGAGCAAAGGTGGTAGAAAACTCTAGAAAACCACATTGTAAACACAATAGGAAACCTATATAGTATGTACATAGTAACTATGAAGAAAAAATATTAAGCATAACGTTTTTTCATATACAACCCATTTCAGGGTTGCGCTAAGGGAATTCCATGAAATTCAACCAATTCATTGGCCCCTTTTGCTAGTACGCGTTTGACTATATATGGACCTAACCATAATGGTTCAAGCTTCCCAGCTCATAATTTACTAGCTTCCTAGTCATATAAAAGGACTAGATCACCTTCTGAGAAGGCACGAGGTTTAAAATTCTTTTCAAATTGTGCTTTGACACATTTTTTGTGAGCCTCTTTGGCCATTACAACATCGTGTCGGGTCTCATCTAGGTGAGCTTGGTGCAAAAAATGTTCTTCTAGAGAAGTTGCAGGAAGGGGCTTGATGGCTGCATTTAAGGATATAATTTAACATTCAATTGGGATAACTGCTTCCAGGCAATACACCAACTGCAAAGGTGTGAATCTAGTCTTGTTTGGACACATGTTTGGTATGCCCACAAGGTGGAAACAAGAATGGCATGCCAATTTTTCTTATAAATCCCTACCATGCATTAGAGCATTATTCTCAAAGACTTATTAATCACTTCTACTTTGCAATTAGCTTGTGGGTAATAGGGAGTTGAGTTATCATGTTGAAGGCCCAACTTGGCAGTAAGTTCAAACATCATGTAATTTCAAAAAAAATTGCCATGGTCTGTAATGATGGTTTGAGGCACACCAAATATGGCAATAACATGGGGTAAAATGAACAATGCAAGAATTTTTATACTATTTTCAAATGTAGGCATCACCTCACCCCATTTTGTAAAGTAGTATACAACAATGATAATTTAGCCATGCCCCCTAGTTGAATGAGGTTTATAGGTCATTAGGTCAATACCCCATTTGAAAAACGGTCCAATGATAATAACTAGATGCACAGGATCAAGTGGAGCACTGGATTTCCAATTAAAAATATGGCATGCATGACATTTATGGACTACCAGAATACAATCTTGGAACATGGTTGGCCAGAAATAACAAACACGTAAAATATTTTGGGTGGTCATAGAGCCAGACATGTTCACTACATGCTTCGACGTGACACTCATTCAAAGCTTTCTCAGCCTTGTCATGAGTAAGACAACGTTGAAAGATCGAATCAACACCATGACTGTAAAGTGTGTCACCAATTATGATGTATTAGTGATCCTGGTATTGAATTAAACACTGATTAGAATGAGTATTTTCAAATCATAAAGTTTGGTTATGGAGATAAATGATAATATCTCCATACTAGGAACCAAAACAGTCAATCAGAAAAAACATTTCATTTGGAATAGAATCATCAATTGTTGATTCTGACTTAGAGGAGGGAAGGTCGCAAATCAGTCTAGTGAAGACTAAATATTTCTTAGATTTGGATTTGATGAATTCCAAATAAAACTCTTGAAGGATAATTATCCATTTTGAGTATTTTCCCCTGAAAATTAACATAATACAATGTAATTCATCAGGTTGCAATCAGAAACTACAATAGTGTTTCAAAGCAGGATATAGTTGTGAAATATTTGGACAGCTTTCATAGCTACTAAATCTAACTTTTCGACATGTGAGTACTTGGCTTAAGTCATAGTCAAGTTTTTACTCAAGTAATATATGGGGTGTTCATCTCCTAAGTCATCTTCTTGAACCAACAACATAGAAATAGTGGTAATTACCATAGCTAAATAGAGGAAATAGACTCGTTGATAGCTAGGGGGATATAATAAACATTCTCAAGATAACACATATTTCAAGGCATCAAAAGATTTTTGAGAAGTTTGATGCCAATGGAAGGGAATCACTTTTTTCACTAAGTGAGTAAATACTTTTGTAAGTTCTACATAGTTAGGGATGAATCTACGTAGAAAATTAGCCTTCCTTTGAAGGTGTTGTAATTAAAAAAGTGAAGAGGGAGTAGAAAAATCAACGATAACCTGGAATTTCATAAGATCAATGTGAATCCCATTCTTAGACATGACTAAACCTATAAGTCGACCAGATTGGACACAAAATAAACATTTGTGTGGATTCAATATTATGTTATAATGTTGACAGCATAGGAAGATCACTCTGAGATGTATTGGATTATATTTATGATTTTTAGAGTGGGCAGGAAAGTCATCCAAGTGTGGTTGCACTATATGCTTGATATCATTGAAAGAATATTCTATTTCCCTTCAAAACGTTGTGCCAACATTATTCAGAATGAAAGGAATTTTTTGGTAGGAAAATGTACCCCACAGAAAAATGAAGGAATTGCTATGTTGGTCCAACAACAAGGTGTTCATTTGATTTTAGCCATAGAAGTGATCCACAAATGAAAAAAATTCACTTCTTGCACAATCGTCAATGATTTGGTAGATGAAAGGGGTTATGTATTTTTCCTTGTGACAAACACAGTTAATATCCCTATAATCCACACATACTCGGATTGTACCCTATTTCTTCATAACAAGAAAATTTTTTGAAACCCAATCTATTAAAGGAATAGGATAGATAAAATTGGCATGCAAAAGATTTTGAAATTCTTCTTTATGGCAACAACTTTCTTCGGGTGAACCAAACGTAAATGTTGTCAAATAGGTTTAGAATGTGGATAGGTTTTAATCTCATGCACCAGAATGTTTGGATCTATGCCTGACATCTCTTCAGATCTCTAATAAAATACATCATGAAATTTTGGAAAAAGGTCCTTATAAATGTTAATCTCCTCGAGAGAACAATATGCACCAATATGGACATTTTCAATAACTCTAGGTTTGATAGAAATATCAAAGGCTATGGTATACTCAATATTTGCTAAATTTCTTCTTGCAATTTACCTCGTGAATAAAGATAGAACCTTGAAGTGCCTTAGTAATGTTACGTGAATAAAGGGCTTCATGATTATTCTCAATAATTTTAGGCAAACAAGATCAATGATGACTATCATCCCATGGTGTTTTTTCTGACATCATGATCTCCATGATGCTTTCATTAGTGGGAAATACCTCATCGAAAGGATTAGAATTCAAACTTGAATATTGTGAATGATCAACCCAATTTACTAAGGTATCAACATCAAAATTTGTCAAACAAGTCAAGTAAATAGCTTCATATTCTAACTTGACAGGGCTAAGCGACACATGGTCACCAAACGAGTCAATGTTAGAGCTGTTAGGTACTACCCAAGGATCAAATGGTATAGTACAAGATAAAATCATGTTAATAGTGGCAACTGAATTGGAAATTTCACGAGCATGGAGTGTAAAGGTTCCCATTAAGGATGAATATTTAAGTAATCCTATCCCAACATGTTGATAAGGGTGTGGAGATTCACCCATGAGTGGAATACCTCCAGTATTTTGGGAATCAGTGGCGAAAAAGGAAAGTTGATCTATGTCCACAATGCCCCCCTAGAGAGAGAAACCAATCATCCTAAAATAGTTTGAGACCATAGATGCCATCGCATAAATCCATGTTTTTCCTAGTAAGAGGTTATAATCTAAAGGTTCGTCATTGACTTCAACCTCTACCAACACTATTTTTCTAGCTAATTCTACATGTAACAGATTTAGGATCACATAAGGTTTAAATCCTCTCCCATTAAAGGAAATAAGGTTTGTCGATGACTGATTAAGATTTAGAGAACCAATGGATTTCCAACATGAAAGTGACATGATGCAAGTTGAGGCACATTCATTTACAATTATGCATTGGATAGTCTTACTTCTAACAACAACTTGAGTCATGAATTCCAATTGGGGGGTAAGTTTAGGAGTATGGTTCTCATGATTAAATACAATATTTGAATGCAAAGGGTCCACTCCTCCAATTGCTGCTATTAAATATTTCTTTTGGGCAAGACAACTCTGCAACACCTCAAGAGCTGACATAGCAGAAGGAGTCTAAGCTAAATCCTCAACTATGCTGTAATTATGTGCATCTCTCACACGGGGATTAAATTTTGACTTATGAATCATGCCTTTAGGAGGTTTGATAGTCAATTCAACAACAAGTTTCTCTATCTAGAGAGGACCAGAAGTAGGTTGAGTAGATTTGGAATGTTTATAATTAGGATTTCTAGTCAAAGAATTCTAGTTTCCATAGTCGTTATTCCTTGTTGCCGCCAAGACATCATCCTTATTTTTGGTAGTCATTAACATCATCACTTGGGAAGAGGAGGATGGGTTTTGTACGACAAAATTTGTCTCCTAGTTTGGGAAATGATCTGTCAAAACAACAGGTGTATTGGATGCAACTATCAAAAATATATTGATATTTTCATGATGTGGACAATCTTTTGTGAAATGTTCATCATTACAGATAAGGCATGAGTAACAAGCATTTTTCTTCTCATTAGGAGGCCGCCTCTTTTTCTTTTCTAGTGTGGGGTTCTCTTGTTTATTCTTTCCTTTACCCTTTTCTTAGTTCAAGATTGACGATGTTTGCTTTTGTTGGATTTCGCAACATTTTCATCATAAGTACCCACCGGATCAGGATTATGAGTATTTTTATTAGTCACAGTGAGAGCATATTTCAAATTATTTTGATTAGAATAGTTGCTCATTGAGAGTTGACTGACAAAACCAACTACACCATGAGTAACGTGTGATTCCTTAGAGGGCATAGGTGGAATAGCTTGTTGGAGGGTTGAGTATCTTATCATAGAGCATGTCGAATTGAGTATAGAACAAATCTAGATATTGAGCACAAGTAATGACTTTCTGTTCAGTAACAAATCCTCCTTTGACAAGCCCAAAGGGTTAGCTCAGTTGGTCAAAATTAGTGCCTGGCCGATCGGGAGGTCACAAGGTCCATTCTCCCCAAAACCCTTGGGTAGGCCTAGCTAGTGGGCCATGGGGCTACATCCCCTTCGGGGTCGATTAGCCGAGATTTTTTCATGGATGTAGCACCACCCATTGACCAGGGTGTCCATGAACCACAACCTAAAAAAAAAACTCCTCCTTTGATAGCACCCTTTGTTATAGCAAATAGGAGGGATTTGAACCAATCTTCCGATAATTGATTGAGAATGTAAGTTTTGACCAATTGACATTGACGCCTCCACTCATGTATATGATCGAATATAGAGGTGGAGCTAGACTATTTTAAGGAAGTCAAAAGTTGAGTTATAGTTTAGTAATGAATAGGTAATTATAAATGGTTTAGAAACATATTATCCAAGGCATTAAAGTTATTGAATGAAGCTCATGGTAAATCAACATACCACTTAGTTGTCGTACTGGTAAGAGTCCTCTGGAAAAGACATAAACAAATAGAATAATCATTTAATAAGTTGGATGAAAGCCATAAATGATAGGTCATAATGTGAGTGGATGGATCTTGTCTAGTATTTCTATTAATTTTCAGAATGGCACTCACAATTTGGTAGGAATATTCAACCACCAAGGAGAATGAAAAATCATATCATTCATTAGCTAGGATAAATCTGGTAGCTCAAGTGTTGCGACAAATGGAAATTTATTATTAAAGTCCATATGTGGAAGTTGACCTTGTGGATAAAGGTTGACTAGTGGTGGAGGATATCCTAGATATCATGGAATGGGTTGAGCAACTGATATTTGTATTCTAGGATATGGTGTATTCTTATAACCAGGATAACCATCACTAGGTTGTCCAATTCCATCAAAACCTTGGTAAGGTTTGCATGAATAATTTTGGATTTGTTGACCTTGATAAGGCATTTATGGGACGATTGATTGGCCAACGAGCATTTACAGAATACCTTGGAATGGTTTCCCAAATGGATTTTGCATCATTACAATATTGGGTTGACTGGTTGGCACTTGCAACATGTTATGCATAGGTTGCTTTACTTGCATATTAGGTATGGACTTACTAAGAGGTGGAGTTTGTAATGCACCTTGAAGAGGTTGGGTAGATGAGATATGAGAAATCCCAAATACCATTGGAGTAGTTTGTATTTGGGATACACCTTGAACAGGTTGACTTACTTGAGGTGTAACTTGGGTAGGTTGAAGTATGGATTGGATAAATTGGTAAGTAGGAACCTGAGGTGTAGCTGGGACAGGTTGAGAGGTTGGAATTTGAGTTAAGACAAAACTAGGTTGAATGAGAAATGTAGGATGCCAAGGGTTAGTAACTATTCCTGGAAATGGAGAACCCATAGGAAGGGGACTCGAATAGGATGGAGCACCAACTTGTAGGATTTGATTAACATATGGGAACATTCCAACAAAAGGTTGCCCCCCAACTGGAGGATAAGGAGTGTATGGAGGCAACTACCCCCCAGGAGAAGGGTATCCAAGGTAAGATGAATAAGGTTTTTGTGGATGTCCCAATCCATTGAGAGATGCACCATACTGCTGCTCTAAAGGAATTTTGGGCGCAATAGGTTAGGTAGGCTATGAGGTTATTATCAAAGAGGAACCAATTGGTATTCCAGATGAAGATGATATAGGAGAAGTCCATGAACTAGTTGATGCACTAGAAAAGGTTCTAGATAATGACTAGTAGCTAGGTGGTACTAATGCACCACCATACAAATGAATTTAGTGTGAAGTTACAAAAATAAAAATTGATGCAACTTTAGCCAATTCACTCATGATAGTAGACAGAAGTTGAGAGACAGTCGCTGAATCAGTCATGGTTAAACTTCTTAAAGGAGTTTGTCAAGGGAGGTCCAAAGGTGAATTGAAATGAGGAGTGCAATGAAAAGGAGGTTGTGTTTGAATATTAGAGGTGAAGATGGGTAAAATTTGGTATAGAGGAGGAAAATCTCATCGTAAAGGTATGCAAATGGAAGTTTTAGGGTTAAGAGAATCCTCTTCAGTTTTTTCCTCTTTTCTTAAAAGAGAACCATATGGAAAGTGTTCCTCATGAAAACCAAAATATACAGGTCATGGTTGAGATGAAGGTAGAGGAAGAGAAGAATGAGTTACTGAAGTAACTGGTTTAGTTGTTTGTGGTTCCTCAGGTTTTATAACCTTAGGTTGTATAACCTCAGTTGTAAAGTGTCTGAATCTAAAAATTTAGGTTCAATGACTTTAGGTTCTAATGGTTCAGGAGCTTTTTCTTCAACTTCTTCGGACTCACCAATCAGTAGAGATGTAATTTTGGGTTCGGTACTTATGGGAAGTGATGATTCTAGTTTATTAACTTCAGATGTGGTTCAATAAGGGGTATCTTCCATAGAACTAGGTTCGTTACTTTGTGCTTTCTTATTCTTATGATGACCAGGTGTTTCCTTTGGAGGTAAAGGAGCAAATATTTGCATTCTGTGTGAATGACCAAGTTTTTCAAGGTGTTATTCCATGATGGATTAATTAATTTTAGAAATTAAAAACACAAATAAAATAAAACGGGTAACTAGGAAAAAGGGTATACCAAGTCACTACGAATTGCAATATACCATTTCCAGTACATGTAAGAAATCTTCGTAAATGTTGTGTTCGGTGTATCATAGTAAACAAGGTGCATGACTCGGTTACTTATGGAAGGATAGCAACCTAGTGGAGAATTCAGAATATAGCCAAAGGTATGTGGAAGCACAATCCATAGTAGTGTTGTATAATGCATCATGTACGATAAGAAGTATTCTGATATACTTTTCATATGTGGAGCACCATCCGATATACCCTAGGGTATGTTGAGAACAATATGATATACTAACATACATGGAGTACCAACTACCCTCGAATGTAACACAAAAAAAGTAACAAGAACTCCTACGTTTAATGACATCATAAAATGTCTTCTAGCGTAGAACACTATGTATGTTCTTAATGCTCCAAATTCTCCTTAGCTTAATTGAATAAATTTTAAAGTTGATGTTTAATTAAGTTCCAATTTAACGACTCTCGGTACAAATTCACCTGAACTTCCTATGATGAAACTAGCATGATAAAAAGGAATATTTCATTTTGATGACAATTTATGTATGGGAAGTAATAAGCAAACAATGATGTAACAAACAAAATCTTCCTAATCATATCTTTCAATGTACTATTCCAATGTAATTCAAAACCCTATATGTAGTGCAATAAATGGAAAATTTTCTTTTATTTTCTTTTCAATCTTCAAATGCAATGAAAATAAAAATGAAGCTATATCATTGACAAAAAGAACTCACATAGGCTGCAACTATAAAATGAAAATTCTCTTTATGCAATCAATAATCAAGCCAACTGTTCACACACCCTAATTGACAAGAAGAAACAAAAAATCAAACCAAATCTCATTAAAAGGAAACCAAACTCAAATGTAAACACACTGATGGCTTTACAGAGACAATGACTAGTTTAGAGACTTGGAAAAATCCACTGGATCAAATGAGAACACAGAGAAAGGAATTAAAATGCATTTTTTTGCATCCATATTAGAGGAACCATTGCAATCCAAGTGAAGGAACTATTGTGATGCATCACACAAATAGAGAGAGGTAGGTCTGTTGGATCGCTTTGTCTCATACCAAAAAGTGCATTGGGGCTAATGTTTTACAAGAGGTGAAACAAAATACCTACCAAGATCAACATTATGTTTTCCTAATGCTAATTACTATCTAAACAAGTCAATTTTATTCAGTTTGAAATATCTAAAATGACTAGGAAAAGGAGACCTCTATAGGAACATCTCATTTCCTAGTGGAGTCACCAAGTTGTTTGACGAAAAATTCTCTTCTGTTGACATGAGTGAATTCCCTAGATCTAGTGGCTTGATCTAGAAACAAAAAAAAACAAAAGACTTGTGCTTTCATTAGAGAAAATAGAATACGGAGGAAAGACTTACCTTGAGCCCAACGAGAGTTATCCTCTTCTCCCTGCTTGTGAGCTTTAGCTCCAGCTCCAAATGCTATAAATGGAATGTGAAAAAAATTATAACAAGCATGACAAATACACGATACAAATAGCATGGACTAATATCTCTAATCAATGGGTCAAGATGGAATGAAATCCATGTGCATCAAATAGACATAAGCATAGGAAGACAAATATTTTGTGTTACTGAAATATAGGAGAATATTACAAACCTTTTATAGATCTTGACCATGTAGATGTCTCCCACCTAACTTGTCCTTCCTTAGCCACAAATAAATCCTTCAAGCACAATGAAAATATGGTAATGGATCCTTAAATAAAAATCTGCAACAACAAGGCATAACTAAGAGTATCCAAAAGGCAACACAAACTCTATGGGAGACAGTGAATTTATAGGGTAAATATGATAGTTTTTCTTTTACCAATCTAGGACTTAGATCCACATATGAAGGAGGATAAGCTCTAGGGATAAGAGATAAGACCTTTGGGATAGGAATTCGAGATCTCAATCAATATTAAATGGTTAAAACCACCTTAGAAATTTATTGAAAGAGAAGACTCAAAATTATTTTTTATTTTTCCTGAAATTCTAGAACCGTCACAACTACAACAAAGGAAACATGCGTTGGTTAATATAGGTACTTAGTTATGCAACATTCAATAATACAAGTTTCTAGAAGAGAAAGTGTGATGGGTCCAAAAACTAGGTTTTTGAGCTGATTAACCCAAAAAACTTGGACTTTTCAGAGAGATAATGCTTAAGGCTTTGCAAAGGGATGATTGCAAGGTGTAAAAGATGCTGATTGATCTAGTTTCTAGGTCATTTGGGCAGATGAGACAAAATTACCTATAACGAAAATCTAATCACTAGCAAACCCCTATAAATATATTTAAAACCACATATGGGAGTCAAATATTGTAGTCGGTAATTAGGGTTAAAGAGACACTGTGAAGTAGAAATTAAAAACCCAATCATTTCTTTTAACAAAAATAAATTACTCAGATTTAATAAATAAAATAGAGAAATGGGAAGCAAGGGCTACGAAACCTATAACGGTTTATTCCCTTTTGTAACCCAAGAATGTCATATAGTAAATACAAGGAAATGAGAAGCAAGGGTTACAAAACCTATGAGGGTTTATTCCTTTTCAAAACTCTTAACTATTCCTCCAACTATAGAAAACTAAAATATGTTGTGGCAATTCCCTTCTACTATTTATCAAATACTAGAAAATAAAACTAAAAAAAGACTATAGAAAAACAAAATATCACTTGAGGGATTACAATGAGTGTAATAAAGGAAACCCACTTCATCAACAACCATTATTGAAAAAAACCAAACTTAGGAGGAATCCTTGTAATGAGCAAGAAAAAAGATGATATGGTTTAATACTAGGAAGATACAAAAGAAACCCTTGAAGATAACAATTTATAAATACCTTAGATCACATTCTAAGATGAACACAATTACTTCATCAAAATTTTGTTAAAAATTATATTTGGCATTAGGTCCCTATAATACTAGTGTAGCCCCTTATTATTATTGTTGTGCCCATGCAATCCACATATTTTTATTATTATACCCCATAGAAGCCCACTATTATTTTTGTTGTGCCCTTATATTATTATTATTGTCTAGCCTTTGATTATAGTATGACCGCTTAGACTCTTATATATAGAAAGAATATTTTTTCATTTGAATCATCCAATAATTGTTCATTTATGTAATTTAAAGGAGGTTTCCCCCTCAAAGAGGATAATTTTTAAGTCGTTGATCTATCTATTTGTGAGCTGGTTACATAACATTTTGTCTCAAAGCTTCAAATTTTGGGGTTTCATTGCTTCAAGCATGTCATCATGGAATTTTCACTATAATTTGTTTTCTACAAATATTCAAAAGCTCAAATTGCAACCACATCGAACCAAAATATTGGTGAACTTTGTGTACAAACTTTAGATATTTGTGTGCTATATTTTCGTAGATATGATCCAAGGAAGTTAGGGTTTTTGTAGGCTCCAAAATTCCATCTCAAATAGGTGACTTCGGGAAAATCATCATAACTTTCTCCCAAAGAATCATATTTGAATTTCGTAAAATGTTACAGAAATAAGACTGATTTTAGTTTTTTGGGTATCATTTTCAGGTTTGAAGCTCATAAGAGTGACACATGGCACTCCATAAATTTTCTCTACTGAACTAGTTTATAATCAAGTAAACGTGGAAGATTGGGCATAAATATTTCTTGGAGAATCCAATCTTGGTTTGACTTGTTGTATTGGAAAGAATACTAAGAGGGATACTACAGGACATAATTTCAGAAATTGGAGATTTGCAATTTACAGAGATACAACAACTGCAATATCTAGCTCCTAAAAAGCAAGAAAAAGGTGTGTATTTTTTAAATTTTCCATAACTTTTGTTTGAAAAATCAGTTGGAAGTGATTCAAATGGCATAGTGAAGCATAGATATCATTGTTGGATTTAAAAATTCTTTGAAACAAAAAAAAATGGACACACCTAGTAATAAACCAAAAATCTCTTCTATGACACATGAAGAAGATGAAGAAATTCAACATGATATATCAAAATTACGAGACCAAGTGAAACAAATTTTTCTATCACAAAGAGTAACCCAAAATCAAGTGGAAGATAAGATGGATGGTATAGAATAAAAAGTGAAAGGCAACATGCAAGATTTGAATGATGGTTTAAAATCGAACATGGAAGGTTTGAAGGAAGGTTTAACAAAGTTGCTACAAGAAATGCTTCCTAATAGCGAAAAGGTATTACATAAAACTCATGATGAGGAAAAAATAAATGTTAATAATGATTTCAGAGACTCTAACGTTGGATTGAAAACCCACCATATTCCAATGATAGATATGAGTAAGTTTGATGGCAAGGATCCAGTAACATGGATATTACAGATGGAGTAATATTTTGATCTCCATAATGTGCAACACACACAAAAGGTATGCATTGCAACTTTATATTTAGAAACCAATCAATTTGTATGGTATATATGGTTTTTTTCTCGTAAAACACTTGTCACTTGGCCAATTTTTATGGAGGAAATGATAGCACATTATGAGGATACAAAGAGCAACACTTTCTTTATCCAATTGATAAATCTCAACAAAAGAGTTCAATGGTGGAGTACATTGAGGACTTCCAAAAAAATTGAATATAAGGGTAAATGATATTTCAGATGAGCATAAGATTGATGTTTTCATAGGGACTTGAAAGGATGGCATCTAACATGAGTTTTTCCTTTAAGAACTTGATTCATTGTTGAATGCATTTAGGTTGGAAAGAAAAATTGAAAGAAAAATTATGGCAACAAGAAAGCCTACCACCCACAACTATAAAGATGGAAGTGTTGCTACTCCTAGCCTTCCACAACCTACAAGGTTGACACCACAACAATTGGAAGAAAAAGGAGAAAAAGGGCCTTGTTATATTTTTTATAGAAAAACACTAAAGGTAATAAGTGTGATGAGAAGATATTATTTTACATAGATTGTGAACAGGAGTAAGAAAAGGAACAAGAAACTTCAAAAGAAGAGGATATACACCAGGAAGTAACCCTAGAGAAAGAAGGAATGAATTCTAACATATCTTTTAATGCATTGGCAGGAATTAAGACTCCTCAATCCCTCAAGATATAAGGATATATCAAGAAGAAAAAGGTAATAGTGTTGATTGACTCGGGTAGTACCCATAATTGTATTCATTGTAAGATAGCCAAGGAATTGAATTGCTTCCTATATCCAACACAGCAGTGTTAAGTGATGGTTTCGAATGGAGGAACTATAAATTTCTCTGGAAAGTGCCATAATATCAAGCTAACCATGGGGGAATATGTATTAAATATTCCAATGCTTTACATCCCAATGGGTGGTGTTGATGTTGTACTAGGAGTCCAATGTTTACAATATTTGAGTACGATAACTTTTATTTTCAATAAATTTTCTTGAATTTTTCTAGGAAGGAAAGGAAGTTGACTTAAGAGGTATCAAAGGGAAACTAGGAAAGATAATTAACTCTAATTGCATGACAAATATTCTCAATAAAGAACAATGGGGCATAATTTCACAATTATGATAACTAGAGGTTAAAACATTGAAATCATCTATTTCTCCAGATCTCCAAAAAGCATTGGACAATAATTCCAAGGTATCTAAGACTCCCAAAGGCCTCTTGCCTATTCATGATCATCATAATGCTATTTATTTGATTCCAAGAAGTGTTCCTCCAAACATTAGGCCTTACAAATGGTTGTAGAAATGCTTTTGGTCAGTATAATTCAACCTAGTCGAAGTTATTTCTCTACTCTAGTAGTACTGGTTCACAAGAAGGATGGATCGTGGTGCATGTGTTTAGATTATAGGGAACTCAACAAACTCACTATTAAAGACAAATTTTCATTCCTATCATTGATGAATTATTGGATGAATTACTAGGAGCAATTTGATTCACCAAGTCGGATTTTTGTTCAGGATATCATCAGATTAGAATGAAGACTAAAAACATTTTGAAAACAACATTTAGAACTCATGAGGGTCATTATGAATTTTTGGTCATGCCTTTCGGCCTTACCAATGCACCTTCTACAGTTCAAGGTTTGAGGAATTCCATTTTCAAAACCTTCCTTAGAAAATTTGTGTTAGAATTTTTTGATGATATGATAATCTACAACAAGTCTTGGAAGGATCATGTTCAACATGTTGATAGGGTTCTCAAACTATTGGAGGAGAAGCAATTATATGCAAAAACCTCCAAAAGTTTCTTTGGAGTATATGAGGTGGAATATCTGGGTCATATTGTATCTCATGAGGGTGTTAAAGTAGATCCTAATAAAACTAAAGCCATTAAGGAATGGAAAATCCCCACAACCATAAAGAATCTGCGAAGATTTTTCAAATTGACAGCAGGGAAAATTTTAAGGATGGAAATTTATCTTAAAGTTTAGAAACCTTGGCAAATCCCACTAGTCCATAATATGAAATCTATAAAATGTTTGGAGATATTTTTGTAAAAATATTCGAATTTATAATATTTTTATATAGTCTATATATTATTTTTTAGTGATTTTAGGTAAAATATCATTCTATAAAATTGGCGAATCATTTTTACAAAAAAATGGAAATTTGTGAATTTTTTTTTTGGAAAAAGTATAGAAAATTAGCCCATGGGTGAATATTAGCCCCTAAAATTTTCACTGTTTGACAAGGTATTATCGCAAGTTTGTTGAGAATTATGGGAGAATAGAAATACCTCTAACAACATTACTTAAGAAAGATGTATTGTCTTGCACTCTTGAAGAAACTAAGGCCTTTGAACATCTTAAAGAGGAAATGTGCCAAGCACTTGTCTTAGCTACGCCAGACTTCACAAAAAACCATTATTTTGGAATGTGATGCATCATGAAATGGAATTGGTGTTAAATTGAAAGTCGTCCAATCAAAATAAAGTATTTACACAAACCTATTCATGAGAAGGAAATGTTGGAAATACTACATGCATTAAAGCAATGGAAACCTTACCTAATGGGAAGACACTTCAAGGCAAAAATAGATTATGATATTCTTAAATGCTTTTTGGAAAAAATATTATCTTCAGAAGAGTAGAAAAAATGGGTCACAAAGATGTTGTGTTATGACTTTGAAATCATCTACAAATAAGGGAAGAAAAATGTTGTTATAGATGCACTCTCAAGGAAGGATGAGGATGTGAGAATTTCTTTGTGCCATTTCTATTATCCAACCACATTCGATAACAGAAGCAAGGGATGAATTGAGGAGTGATGAAGAGGTGAAGAGGTGTGGACACTCATTCAAAAGTTGCAGTAAGATCCCAGTACATCTGATACATTTAGTTGGAAAAAGGATCCATTATGGTACACATATCGCTTATATATTTGTAAGAAATCCCAACTCCAACAAAAAATTCTTTCGGAATCACACACCTCCCCCTTGGAAGGGAAGTCAGGATTTTTAAAAGCTTACCACAGGGTCAAGAAGGAATTTTTTTCGGATGGCCTTAAATATGATATTCAAAAGTTTATGGTAGAATGTTTTGTTTTCCAACAAAATAAAGTTGAGACAATTAAGACTTGGGTTTGTTACAACATTTATCCATTCCAAGTCAACATTGGGAGGAAGTTTCAATGGATTTTATCATAGGTTCACCCAAGTCCAAAGGGAAAAATGTCATCATGGCAGTAGTTGATAGACTTACCAAGCATGCACACTTTTGTGCATAATCTCATCCATTTAAATCAAGTACAATTGCTACTGCATTTATGGAAACAATTCAAAAGCTACATGGAACCCAAAGATTATTGTAAGCAACAAAGATCCCATTTTCACTAGAAATTTTTGGACGAAATTATTTTCTTGTCTGGGTAATCAATTAGCTCATAGATCATCTTACCATCCTCAATCTGATTGGAAAACAAATTTAGTGAACAAATTTTTCGAAGGATATCTTCATTTCTTTGTATATGATAAACAAACATAATGGGTCAAGTGGTTACCTCTGGTTGAATGGTCATATAACACTTCCTTCCACACTGCAAGAAAAATGACCCCATTTATGGCACTTTATGGATATCATCAACCCTCCATCACATCATTTTTAAGAGAGAATTCCAAGGATCAAGTAGTGGAAGATCACATCGAGCATCAACAACAAGTTCTCCAACTCTTAAAGGATAAAATCAATTTGGCACAAAGTCGAATGAAAGAATAGGTAGATCAACATCGTAGTGAAAGAAGTTTTGGTGTAGGTGACTGGGTATTTTTACGGCTACAACCATACAAACAAATTTACCTCAAGAAAGCTAAGAAGGATAAAAAATTATCACTAAATTACTATGGTCCTTACAAGGTACAAAAAAATATTGGTACTATGGCATACAAATTGGAGCTTCTTGCATCTTCCCGAGTGCACCCAATTTTCCAAGTTTCATGCTTAAACAAGGTTATAGGTGACAAGCTCCTAGTTCAAACAATATTTCCAGAACTTGACGAGGAAGGAAAAATCATATTGGAATTTGAAGCAATCACGAAACAAGAACTTGATAGCTATGAAATCAATCAATTCTAGAGTATCTCATCAAGTTGAATAACTTACTCACTGAATATTCCACATGGGAGGATGAGAATTTTATACAGAAGCATCCGAAACTACTCAAGTGTTGAGAACAACACTTTTGGAAGGAGAGGGGCATGTTAGGTACCTATAATACTATTGTAGCCCCTTATTGTTATTGTTGAGCCCATATAGTCCCCATATTGTTATTATTGTACCCCATAGAAGCCCACGGTTATTATTGTTGTGCCCTTACATTATTATTTTTATGTAGGATCTTATTATATTGTGACCCCTTAGACTCCTATATATAGAAAGGAGGTTTTTTCATTTGAATCATCTAAGATTTTTTCATTTATGTAATGTAAAGGAGGTTCCCCCTCAAAGAGGATAATTTTTAAGTTGTTGATATATCTATTTCTGAGCTAGTTGCATAACATTTAGAAAGAACAAAAACCATCAAAATTATTGCAAAGTTACCTTCCGAAGAGATTGATGAGATTTGGAGCCAAACATTCCATAGTTAGTCCATATAACTTATCTACTACATCAATTTGGACAAATATACCATTAAACACTTGTGCATTTAAAAAAAAGATTATGGATACAGAGTGTTATAGATAAATCCAGTCTCGATGTGTCGTAGGGTAACATATGAACCCTAACAGTGTGAGGATATACTTTTAATTCATATTAAAACCCTAAAATAGATCTCATTTGTCGATTACATGAGAGAAGATCCACACTGTCAAGGAGGTTGGTCAAATGTAATAACATGGAATTCTCAGAATTTGACATGTTCAAGCCAAAGGTACTAAGCCTAGAGATCCCAATAGGTTACATGTATACACCTATATAATAATCTGGAAGGATGGATAATGTAACAACAAGTGGAAACCAATAAAATATAAAACCATTAATCCATAACAATAAATAAAACTGCATTCATTAGTCAAACTGAGAATCACAATAATATAAGGATTCGGTGGAATTATTCATATGAAAAGTGTGAACATTGTTTTATAAGAATAATAAAACCATATTCCATAATCATATCAATATTCATGGTATTATAAAGGTTCTCTTGAATAATCCATATGCAAGGTGAATGCAAGGGTGTTTTTCCAACCCATGGTATTATTATATATGTATATGTAGTGAGTAATGAGAACCTTGGAAAGGTGGATACATACATTTAAATCTGGGGGACAATGATATTAACCATCAAATATTTTCAAAGAGAAAGTGTTAATTATATCTTATAATGGTAAGGAAAAAATATTATCCTTTCAAATCTAAGGTAAAGAATCATAGAACATGATAAGAAATACAAAGAATGGCTAGGGAATCTAATGTTGTTATTAATATTAGAAATGAATTTAACTCTATTTAATAAGATAAAAAATACATATCATATAGATGTAAATATATAGAAAATAACATTAATTCTAATAAATAGATAATGTATTAAAAAAAAAAAGAAAACAAAATCATTGTTAATGAGGTACATTGCAATTTTAACATAAAAGATGGCTAATTTTGTGAGTGGTTATTCCGATGGCGAGTGCTTTGACACTTTTATACTTGAAACTTCTATTGGTCTACTCAATAATGCCATAATTGACAGGATTCAAGATTGCTTACATAAGCGAGTGGGTGGGGATGATGGGGCAAAGGCTAAATAGATATGCGGAGGAAGGAGAAAGGTTGTGCGGGAGAAAGCATTTGTAGAGAAATTATGTGCAAGAGAGTTTTTTAAAGAACAAGGACTATATTGAGTGAAGCTTTCTTCTTCTGTACAAGGCTAATTTAATATGTGAAGTCGAGGGAGAGACAAAAAAGGCTAATTTCATTGGTAAGTGTTTTTCCTGATGAAACCAAAATTGATGAGATTATAGGTCCGTTACCTAAGTAGGAGGTGTTCTAAACAAATATGTAGACACAACTTTTATATATTAATTTGATATGGAATTTCTACTATTTTCTTGTGTTGAGAAAGGGTGTGTAGGAAAGGTCACTTACATAAGCAACGGGGTGGGGTGTTAACAAATATGCAAAGGAAGGAAGAATAGTGTGCAAGAAGTGTAGGAGAAAGGATGTGTAGAGAAATTCTATGTGGGGGAGTTTGTTAAAGAGCATGGACTATACTAAGTGAAGCTTTATTCCTCCACACAAGGCTAATTTTATATGTGGAGTCAAGGAGTCGAAAAAATTATAATTTAATTGGCAATTGCTCTATCCAATGAAAGAAGAATTGAAAATATTGCAGGTCCCTTACCTAAGCAGGGAGGGGGGCTTTTCTAAACAAATATGTGGACAAATTGGTGTGGAGAAAGGGTGTGTGGGAAGTGCAGGATAAAGGGTGTGTGAAGAAATTGTATGTGAGGGAGTTTGTTAAAGAGTAGGGACTATATTGAGTCACATTTTTTCCTCCACACTTAGCACAATTCATATTTTAAAATTTAGAACATTACTCCACACATTCGGTGGAAATCAATCTATCTCAATGTTCGATAAGCTTGTTCCTAACAACTTATAGTTAGTTTCATTTACAAATTCTTCAAATCAGTTCTTGAGTGTTCGAGGATTCCCTTTTCCTGAACAAGGAATAGGAAATGTTCCCACCCCAGATACTTCTATCGTACACCTACCCCTTTGATTGTTGGACTTGCAAAAGTGCAATTGAAGGTAAAGTTAAAAATTAATAAAAAATTAGCAATATAGGGAAATATAGGTTCAAATAACTATTATATGTATGAGAAAGTTTGTTAAAGATCAGGGACTATATCGAGTTAATTAATGTCGAGGTGTGAAAAAAGCTTTAATTGCGTTCCTTTTGTACCTGCACATGACCAAACATTCACACTTAGAGCCACAGAACATAATTTTTAGAACCGAACATCATACTACTTACAAAGAAAATTCAAAAATAGTTCGCATTTCAATATCAAATAGAATTTTGAGAATCACCAAGTCCACAACAGAATAACCTTATTCCTGGATGAAGTTTCTTGTTTTTCGTTGTAGGTTCTTTTTTGACATTACAGTATACAGAAGCCCAATCCCTATTCCCATTGGGGAAAATTAATTTACTTTTACAATTTAAGTATCAAGATTTTGATAAGATATTTACAAAACAAAGATTATTCTTTTGACCATGATTCTATATTCAATTATCTTTTCAATTCTAATTACTTTATGTTTGAATTCTAAGTCTGTTTACCAATTTTGAAAAGAATTTAGAGACGTTATGCAAAAATGATTATTTGAAAGCATATTTTTGAGAATTTTCTTTGAGATTTTATATATTACCTGATGTTCTATAGATTCCAAATTATATTAAGTGTGAGGGACGATTTCTAGAAGGGTGCAAAGGGAAATTTTTTATGTGACTTTCTCTCCACACCCATTCTCCCACACAACATTCCTTTTGTTGATATGCATTACAAAGTCATTTCATTTAATATTGGATGATAACTATTTAATTGAAAATGTCAAATCACAAATGCATATATTGTGTCTGCAAGTGCATTGGTAAGATGTTAAAAATAAGATATCATGAATAACATGCATTTAATTTTTAGTTTTATTTTTGTTTGAACGAATTTTACCACTGGCTAGAAAGCAACATCTATGTAATCATTATAAACAAAAATAGTGGCCTGAGAAAAAGGGGTTCAGAGAAACAAATTTTCTTCTAGGGCTTTCCAGAGAGAAATTCATTTTCTTCCAAACCTTCCCAGAGAGAAACGTATTTTCTTCCAGAACCTTCCAAAGAGAAACACATTTTATTTCAGGGCATTCCAGAGCATGTGATTTTACATTTAGTGTATGTGTTCTTTTGGCTCACTTTTTTCTCCTAGACCTATCACCTCAAAGACTAATTGAGCATTGGTATTTGTATACCTTTCTTTCCCTTTCTTTAATCTCAAATTGTTGGGTCATGATGCTAAAGTAATACCACTGTTGGCTAGTGGAATGGCTTAAAAACTCCTTGTCTTTACTATCTCTAGATTGAACAAGTATTCTCTCATTTTCATTTCAATCAAATGAAAACTTATGCTAAATTTTGACTTGAAACGTTTTATCGATGAAATTCTTGTTTTGTATGTAATATTTTCATATACATAAATCAGTTTCCTTTGTAGCATTTGAATTTTGTGTGTATACCTTTTTAATGTTGGATACATATCATTAAAACCTATATGTTTATATAATATATAAATATATATATATATTTATATGTAATATTTTTACAATGCATTTGTTATCTCACATTAATCAAAGGCCAATTTTTGAGCATTTTGTCAAAACAAAAATAATAGAAGAAAGTAAAATCTATATCAATTTGTCAATTTTCATTAAAAAGTTTAGTTCATCTAAATTTTTATTTTTTCTAATTGACAAGTTTATTTTCTATTTGTGCAGGCACTTTTAATTTCTTGTATCATTTTCATACATAGATCAATGGATATTATACTAATATATTTAAATCTACTAGTCATTTTGTTCATTTTTCGTATTCATACTTACATGTTGTTAATCATATGTGTGTGGATGCTACAAGTTGTATTAAGTTCATTTCAGATCATTTAAAGATATTTTACTAACTCGCAGTGAAATTCAAAGCCATCTTTTTGTTAGATTGATATATCATAAATGCTTAATTTATTTCATGTACATATTGTTTGATCGATCCATTTTGCATTTTATGGAAACACTGTAAATTTTGTGTTTGTAGTTGTGCTTTCGATAATAGTTTTTCGATTAATCTTCAATTTTTTAATTTTCTATGCATATTTTGTTTCCATGAACATAAGTTTAACTCTAGGCTTGTACATACTTGAGTAGCTTAGAGGTAAGTTGGATATAGAGTAAGCTCATACACTGTGTTTTCTTTTCATTTTCAAAATATACAAAAAAATATTTTCCAAAAATTAAGTCTCAATTCTAGTTAGGACTCGCAATAACGGAAAAGAGTCTAATCGAGATTCTGACTGGGTAACTCCTCTAGTGTTGATTCAGTACATTTCCAGACCTCAACAAGTACATAGTTCAAAAAGTGGATAATATGAAAATGCTAAAAATGTTTATGTAATATACATTAGCATCGTGTAGCTATTAGGAATGAATTATTTTTATGCTAGGAAATTACATCTCTTTTTTTCTTATTTATATATATTTGATCTAATTCATATATTCAAAATAGGGAATATGAACACAAGTAGAACATATACAGTTAAAGACAATGATAACTTTGCTAAGAGGTATGTTTATGTTCTATTTATTTTCATTTGATTATTACGTTATATATCTCTGTATTTTTTTTGCTATATTTTTTTATATATTATAACTAAAAGGGAGGCTTTTTCAATTTTCAAGAAACATGTAACACTTCGATATTTCGATCAATGAGAACAACTATAATTCAAAAAAATGTGTGTTTTTACAATTGTTAATTTTTCAGTTTAATATATGTAACAAGGAACTTCAATACTAAAATCTATTTAGTATTTTACCTATACATGATATTTGGTTTTGACTTCATTATTTAATTCTTACTTAGTATCAACTATAATTTTCTTTTAAGTAGTGATTTGAGCACAGTATTTTTGAATAGGAAAAAAAAATACTATGAATCTGTCAATGATGTGATGATAGGCATGGATGAAGAAGTAGAGATGGAAATGAGCATAATTACAGAAGATGATATCACAAGAGACATAGTGAAAGGTGCATAAAATAGACAAAAAACAGAGATAGAAAGGCAGTTCTATAGAGATTTAGTTAATTGTAAAACAAATTCCTTTTTTGTTTTCTTGAATTAATTTCAATTCAATTCTCATGAACATGCAACAAAAGATATAGTTTATGCCATTATTGATCGAAAATATCAATAAAAATAATATAAGAAGCATTTTCCATGGCATTGTGTTAGTTACATATCAAACTCTTTTCGACAAAGAAAATAAGATAAAGCCAATAATCAATGCAAATTTGATAGATAAGAAGGAAGTAATGACAATAACATTTCTTGTGCCAACATAGTTTATTGAACAACACGAGGCAACAATTATTAAAAATGTTGATATTTCTAATAGAAATTTCAAAATAATTCCAAAGCACAAATATGATAGTGGTGACTGTGATAAAACTATTACACTAAATAGCTCTAGCATTGTAGAAAATATTTATCATATCTCCAGATAATACTGATTTTTCCCAATTACAAATATTTCAAGTAGTCAAGATGTGTTTCCAGTTGGCACGATTGGTGCCATTGCAATTTCAACAACATGACATACATGGATGCCATTTATAATATAAATCAAAGACGGTAATATAGATTAGGACAAGGCAACAATAAGCTTAGATTTATTTGAATGTTTCAATTATATTGATTTATTGTTTGTCTCTTATATGGTATACATGTATTTATTTACAAATATTGCATATATAACAACTCCAAGTACACGAAAAACTTCTTTCAAGTTGCTAAGTCTTGGATTTCTATATCAATTTTCAAGCACTTTCAAGGAATATTGATGATGACTAGTGTATATCGAATCCCTTTGAGATGTGTGAAATGGCATAGTCCAATTGCAATTGCTATAAATATAGATGAAACTATGGTTTATTGTATGATTTGTAGTGAAAATTGTCACTTTGTTTATTTCCATCGATTAAATTACATCACACATGCAAATGAAAAGATTGCTACATATTGTGTTCTAAGAGGAGTGGAACCAGAGAAAGTATTATCTTATCTACAAAAAAAATCTGATCAGAAATACTATGTAGACAAATCAGTTGCTAATGATTTGTTTTCCAATTTGGAGATCCATTCCACATTTACAATAAACCCATAAAAAAATGGTTATGCATATACAATGACATTTTCCTTTACTTACATTGTCTAGGAATCTAATGATGGTGTGATTCTTTTTGCGTGCATTGTCAAGCAATCTACTATTAGTATTATGGACATAATATTATTTTTAAGTTGTCAAAATCAATAAGTGTTCGATGGAAATTGTGTATATATTTGTTACCCGTAACTAGTGAGACTAAATTCCCACTGAGTATTAGTGAGACTAAATAACATAATCTATGAAAAAACATAAATTTGAAAATCAAATTGCGTAAGTTTTCTATCCAAAAATGGATTAGACATTAGAAGCTTCTAATATTGAACATTGCAATTATAATTTACATTGTAACTTATGCATGTTTTCTTGGAGCACAATAATGGAGTTAATCATGCCCATCCACCCAAAGGGTGTGTAATAGATATCAATTTTCATTGAGGTTATATCAATTTACAAATATAAACCATATAAAATTAAATATTGACACATTTAAACTCTATCAATTTAAGAATTTATCTATTTACACATTCAGACGAATTAATTACAATATTTATGCATTTATCAAACCTAAAGGCTTTTACATATAAAACTTAAAATGTTGATTTACACATATAAATGTAAATATTGTACAATATCTAAATTTGAAGCTTTTAAATTTTTAATGTGTGATGGTTGTGCAAAGCAAGTAATAGAAACCTTCCCCTCTTAGTGCATAAATATCATAGATTTTGATGTAGAAAGAAAGGTTGTGTGAAGGTAGCGTGTGAAGAGAAATTTATATTCCTTTCTCCACACATAATTTCTATTGCACTCCCTGCACAAATTTTCTCCACACACGAAAAAACATCTTATTATCCTCATAGCTTAGCTTTTCAATGTACCTTTCTAGAAGTTCATATTCCAAAGAATATATCTCAACAACAAGAAAAGACATTTGATCTTGCTAATGGAGAGGTCAAAGCATTGTGAAGTGAAATAGTTTGCATCGGGATTTTTGAATGATTAACAAGACATCAACTACAAAATAAATATATAATCTTATGGGAAATCAAAATCCCAGTTTCGGTGTGCTTACATACTCAAATTTATCAATTAATGTATAAATTTGACCTTTTGGATGTATGAGGATTATAGGAAAGGAGACCTATATTATTAGTCCATGTGGAGGTATAATTAAACTATTGAGCCATAAACATAAGTATATCACACACAAGATTGCATTAAACATACCTTGAGAAAAATTGATTGAGCATTGAAATGAAATGTTTGAGTTTGAAATGTTTTCTAGGAAATGAATTAATCAACTAATTAATAGTTTGGTCTTATTAATGCAAGTGAAGAAGAAGTATCAAGAGGAAAGATGGGTATGAAGAGTAAGGAGCATAAGCTTTCCCCAAAAAATTCTTATATCTCCACATACATTTCCGCATGTTACATATAATAAATCAATTACCAATTTGGGATTATTAATGTTTAGCACATAAAAAAGTTTTGGTTACATAAATGCTAAGTGCATTTGTGATTTTACATTTGTCAATTGAATAGTAATATTAAATAAAGTATCTTCTTAATGTGTGAGATGAAGAAGTGTTGTACGAGAAAACATGTATTTAGAGAAAGGAAAAGAAATTTTCTTTGGCAATGTTCTTACCTCTACATATATTCCCACAAGATACATATTAATGAATTAATAATTAATGGTTTTTAATATAAACATGGCATTGTTCAAATTCTTAATAGCATTTACTCTGAAACATTCTGCAATTTTCATTGATTTATAAGGCTTCATTTCTAGTATCTTGTTGTCACCACTATGCCACCCTCCAAAATTTCACTACATTCAAAATTTTGGAGCCTATATTATCATTGTGTCAAGTGTCACCTTAGTCATCAAGTGTTGTTTCATGTCGTCCTACATGTTTCAAGTGTTCTTGAGTGTTCTCAAGTGTTTTCACATTGATTAGAGCATCTATAGTGCATTTCATAGTCATAAAAGCTTTGTTACTATAAAATGATACTTTCTGGTCGTAGTCACACATACTTCACCCATTGTGCTTGGGGAATATTTGTAAAGTGGAATTTTGATGTTTACTTACCATTGTTCAAGCTTGTCTAAGTTTTCTTGATAAGTTGGTATGTGTTTCACTCCATTTTGTTTCTAATCTCATCATGTTTGCCGCTTTTTCCATCTTCTAGACTTAAAGAAATTTTGGTTTCAAAGAAATCCCATTAAGGCAAAGAGCACACGAGCACACTCTAAAGCTTTGATCAAGAATCCTTCAATGTTCAAAAGATTGTGATGTGCCCTCCAAGAGTGAAAATCATGCTCCTTAAGTCCTTTCCCCCTCCTTACTCTGAACTGTGTTTAAAATAGCAACAAGAAATGCTAAAATTAGCACTGCTTAAATAGCATTTCAGGATACATTCCAATTTTAGTTAGTCCCTAAACTAAAATTGTGAATTAAAATTCAAATCTAATCTTAGCAGTTATTTGTAAAATAATTAATTAAGTCATATTGAGTTAATTAATTGTAGGAAATCAAACATGAATTCAATGTGAAGACATGCAACAGTTTCTCCATTGATTGAGGAAGTTATCCCTTGATTAAAGGAGATCAGGATGAGTTTTACTTTGAGTTGTAATTAGTTAGCTCAGTTAACTGAGTTAAGTCCAGTTAGATTAGTTCAAATAGTTTGTTGAACTAAGTGTGAGTTCAGTTAGTTAATGCATGCATGCATGTAACTGTTGCACTTCAGATAACTGAATATTCTTTCATAAATAACCCATGCATGTCAGTTCAAATAGAGACCCAGTTGAGATCAGATGATGGGACAATGTACTATCAATTTTAGGAATATTCTATGGAGGATATCTCTTGCATGCAGAAGGAATTCATTCCTTGGAGATTGTGCAGATACTTTTGGGTTTGGTGAGTGTGTGATGAGGCCAGTTCACACAAGTGGCAGCATTGACTCCCAAGGAAAACTGCACAAGGAAATAGGAGGCTTGGAGGGCTGAGGGAAGGCATATCTTATGTCTATTCAGTCTGTGAGCTATATTGTTGGATTGTACTAAGAGCAAGATAGCTTATGAGTTGATGCTTTGCGTAATCTGAACATATTTCCACTTGTATGATAATACAGAGATTGGGGTTTTTAGCTGAGGCTTTCCCCAGAGTATTCTTCTGCGTTCATGTGTGATTGCTTTCTCATTCTCAGTTATATTTGTTCTATTTGATCTTGCTCAAATTTGATTAAGCTTTCGCAAGTTTGTTGTAGAATTAGATCTTGTATTTTGCTTTAGTATATTGCATAATTTGTTGATCTACAGGGGGAAATTCTACATGGTATCATAGAAAAGGTGATCAAAGTGAAGAATAGTATACAAAGAAGGGAGAAGTTCAAAGTTTTAAGTTATTGATTATAGAAATCGAGTTCTTATCACATCTCAATTTCATCAATGGCGTTCAACGGTTTAAGACTCAAGTATGCCCTTGACGGCAGCTCAAATTATATAGCCTGGAAGGATCGCATAGAAGAAGTATTAGAGGACAATGGTCTAAAGGACTTCATTCATCAAGAATTCCCCAAGCTAACAACAACTAATGCTACAAAATTGGCAGAATGGAAGAAATGTGTGGCTAGAGCAAGGAGAATCCTCTTGGAGGGAGTTCAAGATCATATTGTCTTGAGCCTCCATAGGAAGGAGACATTGTTTTCGATGTGGAAAACATTGAAAGATCTATATCAAAATAGCAATGATCAGAGGAAGTTGGTGCTGGAAGACAAGCTTCGGAAAATTAAGTGTGAAAAGGGTGACACGATCTCTACATATCTGAACAAGCTCACCACCTGCAGGGATGAGCTTCAAAGTGTAGGGATCATGACAGCCGATGATGACATGGTGAGTCTTGCACTCCTCGGTCTTCCTAAGAGCTGGCATAGCTACCAAGACTCAGTTAATGGAAGAGAGAAACTACTAGATTGGGAATGACTTTGGTCGGATCTGATGTAGGAGGAGATAAGAAGAAGCAAAAGAGATGGATCTTCATCAAAACAAGACGTTGAAGAAAATCTAGCCTTAGTGAGAAAGGCGAGGAAAGGGAAAGGGAAGGCATCCCATCCAAAATCCAGTTCTTCCCATGGTGGGAAGATGCTTGACAAATTGAAAGTGTGATGCTTTCATTATCATGAGGTGGGCCATTATGCTACGAATTGTCCACAGAAGAAATCCAGGAAGGGATCCTCAAAGCAATAAGATAGTGAAGCACTGGCCTCATAGTTCGAGTTGGATTTCTCTCTCATCGCATGCATGGTTTAATCCATGGTGGGATGTGTGTGGTACCTAGACAGTGGAGCCTCTTTCCACATGTCTGATGACAAGAATATTTTTAGTACCGTGGAGGAGAAGGATCTCTAGATGCGGATCGAGATGGGTGATGATGGAAAGTATCATGTTTGAGGTGAAGGTACAATTGTGTTTCAGAGGGAGCATGGAGCTCCTCTCACCCTAACTGATGTAAAGTATGTACCGGGTCTGAAGAAGAATCTTGTGTCTATTGCTATGCTAGAAGATAAAGGGTATGATGTAGTCTTTAGTAAAGGAAAGGTATTCCTGAGGCATATCAATACTTGACAGACCAAGAGGATTGGAATTCAAGTTAAGAATCTCTACAAGCTGGAGGTAGATGAATGTGTTGCACTGAGTTCCAAAGCAGAGGTGGTGAAAAGCCAAGATGTTGACGACCTATGGCATAGAAGATTGGGCCACTTGCACCATGGGCCCTTGAAGATCATGGAGCAGATTTCTACCAGACTTCCCAAGGGAAAATTGGAGTAGACAGATACATGCAAAGGTTGTACCTTGGGTAAGTATGTGAAATCTTCCTTTCAGGATCGAGAGAGTGGAGCTAGAGCAATCCTGGAGCGAGTTCACACAAATGTTTGTGGAAAATTCTCTATAGCCTCCACCACTAAACAAAGGTAATATGTTATTTTTATTGATGATTTTTCTCATAGATGCTAGATCTACTTTATGCAAACGAAGGATCAGACCTTCTTGATGTTTTGTGAGTTCAAAGCCTTGGTAGAGAAAGAATCTGGAAATAAAATAAAAGCCTTGCGTAGTGATAATGGTGGAGAGTATGTCTCCGAATAGTTTAAGGACTTTTGTGCTACAAAAGGAATTAAACGGGAGTTGATGGCACCCCATAACCCATAGCAGAATGGGGTGGCCGAAAGGAAGAATAGATCGATTGTGGGAGAAGCTCGAGTGATGTTTCATGGCCAGCCTACCACTTCATTTGTGGGCTAAGGCATGCAATACAACAATATATTTGCAGAATAGAAGCCTGCACTGTATACTGGGAATGAAGACACCTATGGAGGCCTTTTCTAGGAAGCAACCAGATGTGAGTCACTTCAGGATCTTTGGATCATCGATTTATTGCCATGTGACCAAAGATGCCCAGAAGAAGCTAGATCCAACAGCTAAGTTGGGGATACTTGTGGGGTACACTGATACACCCCACAACTATCGGGTGTACCTGCCTACCAGTCAGAGGATGGTGGTACACAGAGATTTGAAGTTCGACGAGCAGAAAGCCATGCGAGTATCACTTAAGAGGGAGCTCAAGTTGCATGCAGAGGATGAACTTTCAGTTCCTACGGAGGAGGAGCCTTAGGTTGATGCGGAGAAGATACATGCAGAGGATCCGGGAGTGAAGACATGCACTCATGCCGAGTCTTCCAGAGATGGGTGAAAACGCTCAAGGGAAGCTGACAGGTTGATGCTAGATTCATGAGAGAATGTGGGACAGCCATATTCTCAGCGCAGACAAAGGAGGTCACCCAAGCAGTAAACTAGTTACATGGCCTTGGTTGGGGAGTGTGTAGAGTTTGAACCTTCTTCATTCGAGGAGGCAGTACAACAACCAGTCTGGGTTGATACAATGGCGGAGGAGTACGACTCTATCATTTGGAATAGTGTGTGGGATGTTGTTCCAAGAACTCAGGACAAGTCAGTGGTGAGTTCCAGATGGCTTTACAAGGTAAAGCAGGTAGCTGATGGTAGTGTTGAGAACCATAAGGCAAGGTTTGTCGCCCATGGTTTCTCACAGGTCGAGGGGATCGACTACGATCAAACCTTTTCTCCTATATCAAGGTACTCATCTATTAGATCGATGTTGACACTATCATCTTAGATGGGTTGGAAGATCCATCAGATGGATGTGAAGACTGCATTCCTCAATGGGAAGAATGAGGAAGAGGTGTACATTGAGAAGCCAGAAGGTTTTGAGACCTTTGATCTCGAGTCGCATGTGTGCCGACTCAAGAGGGCTTTGTATGGGCTGAAGCAAGCACCGTGTGCTTGGTACACCAAGATCAACAACTATTTCACCGAGTTGGGCTTCACCAAGAGTGAAGAAAATGCGAACCATTACCACATCATGGTAGAAGGTAAGCCATTGATCATTGTTCTTTATGTGGATCATCTGATTTTGATAGGTGATGATCAGTTGATCAAGTCTTGTAAGGAGGACCTTGTAAGAGAGTTCGAGATGAAAAACATGGGTCTTATGCACTACCTTCTAGGCATGGAGGTGTGGCAGAAATATGGGGAAGTATTTGTGTCTCAAGGCAAGTATGCCAATGAGATAATCAGGCACTTTCACATGGAGAAGTGTAAGCCCATGTAGACTCCTCTAGCTGGGAACTAGAGGAAGGAGGATGCTACTTCAGGTGAGGTAGTAGTTGCTACTATTTATCAATAGTTGGTGGGTTCACTTATGTATCTAGTGAACACATGACCAGATTTATGCTTTGCGGTGAACCAGCTGAGTCAAGCTATGGTTTAGCCTACCAAGCTATTTTGGAAGGTAGCAAAGCATGTTTTGAGATACCTCAAAGGCACATCTCAATATGGATTTTGGTACAAATATACAGAGGGGGTAAAGCTTCAGGGCTTCATAGATGCAGATTGGATAGGGAGTTCATCAGACTAGAAGAGCACTTCTAGAGGAATCTTCAACCTTGGTTCAGCTACAGTTTCCTAGTATAGTAGGAAACAGAGGTTAGTTCACTTAGCTCAGTAGAGGATGAATACATGGCTACCAGTCAGGCAGCATGTGAGGCCATTTGGATGCGGAAGATTCTAGTGGGATTGTTTGGTCAAAGGATGGATCCAACTGTGATCTACTGTGATAATCAAAGTTTTATCAAACTCTCTGAGAATCCAGTTTTCCATGATAGGTCCAAGCACATTGATATACGGTATCACCATCTTCAATACTGTGTGGTCAAGAGGATCATGTTGTTGTTGTATGTTTCGACCAAGGAACAGGATGCAGATATTTTGACTAAGGCATTGTCAAAATGAAATTTTGAGTTCCACAGAGACAGGATTGAGGTTATTGATAATCCCTTTCTTGTTGAGAGGGAGTGTTGAAAATAGCAACAAGAAATGCTAAAAATAGAAGTGTTAAAATTAGCACAGCTATAAATAGTATTTCGAGATATATTCCAATTTTAGTTAGTCCATAAACTAAAATTGTGAATTAAATTTCGAATTTGATCTTAGCAGCTATTTGTAAAATAATTAATTAATTCATATTGAGTTAATTGGTTGTAGGAAATCAAACATGAAGTCTATGTGAAGATATGCAACTATTTCTCCATTGATTGAGGAGGTTATCCCTTGATTAAAGGAGATCAGGATGAGTTGTACTTTGAGTTGTAATTAGTTAGCTTAGTTAACTAAGTTAAGTCCAGTTAGATTAGTTCAAATAGTTTGTTGAACTAATTGTGGGTTCAGTTAGTTAATGCATGCATGCATGTAACGACTGCACTTCAGCTAACTGAATATTCTCTCATAAACAACTCATGCATGTCAATTCAGACAGAGACCCAGTTGATATCAAGTGATGGGATGATGCACTATCCATTGTAGGAATATTCTATGGAGGATATCTCTTGCATGCAGAAGGAATTCATTCTTTGGAGATTGTGCAGTTACTTTTTGGTTTGGTGAGTGTGTAATGAGGCCAATTCACACAAGTGGCAGCATTGGACCCCAAGGAAAACTGCGCAAGGAAATAAGAGGCTTGGAGGGCTAAGGGAAGGCATATCTTGTGCCTATTCAGTCTGTGAGCTATATTGTTGGATTTTACTGAGAGCAGCATAGCTTGTGAGCTGTGACGCTTTGTGTAATCTACACATATTTCCACTTGTATGATAATACAGATATCGGGGTTTTTAGCTAAGGTTTTCCCTAGAGTATTCTTCTATGTTCATGTGTGATTGATTTCTCATTCTCCGTTATATGTGTTCTATTTGATCTTGGTCAAATTTGATTAAGATTCCACAAGTTTGTTGTAGAAGTAGATCTTTTATTTTGCTTTAATATATTGCATAATCTATTGATCTACAGTGGGAAATTCTACAAACTGCGCCCCTTACCAAACCAAGTATTCCTTTGAGCATATTCCTTTGACCCGAAGGAATGCGCCCTCCTTGAGTGCATGAGTGCACTGTGAAGGACTTAAGCTCCACCCTTCAACCTTCCACAATTTTCCATGCACCCTCTTGACCCTTTGAGTACATGAGCTCACTTCAAAGGCATGAGCTTCATCCTTCAACCTTCAAACTTGTGTCATTCACCCTACTAGGACTCTGGAGCACATAATTGCACCTTGAAGGCTCAAAGCCTCTTCCTTCAGCCTTTAGGAGTGTGCCATGCTCCCTTCTTCTCTTAATTTATCTCACAAGACCCTTGGGAAGCCTGAAGCATTCCCCTTGGTCCTTTTGACTTGCACCATATGCCTTGCCTTGACTTTCTCTTTCTCTTGAGCACATGAGTGCATGTCAAACCTCTAAAGCCTCTACCCTTCATCCCTTCAGCTTTTGTAGTGCGCCCTTGTGCCCATAATCTCTCCTTGTTACTTTCAGTTGCACTAACAAGGCATGAATAAAAAATATTCTTATAGCACTTTAGAATAAGATATTTTCAGGTTGATGGTTTCTTGTCATGAGTGATTGTAGATAGAGGTATCCTAGGAACAACATGGCAAGAACACATGAGGAAGATTGGGAAAAGAAGGCAAACAAAGGAAGCATTAAAGAACAAAGAACAAAATGAAATCTTGATGATCAAAGAACCTTGAATACTCCATTAGATCAAAGATTCTTTGGAGGGTGAAGACATCAATGTTCGAAATATGCATGAAGAATGAAGACACGAGTGGCATCCATGTCACCACTGAAGAATGTCAATGTCATCAATTACTGTTACTCCTAGTCATCAAAGATAGTGACATGCCATATCTTCATCATATGATGATGTGGAAGTTATGATGTGATGATGTAATCATTGTAAAGACAAATAAGTCGAAGTCCAAGAGTCATGTATGGACAAAAGACTCATGGAATTCCAAAAGAGATGTAGTACCAAGAGTCATATGTGATTCTAAAAGTCATTGTCAAGTCCAAAGGTTGTAGAAGTTCAAAGGTCATTATAAGGAGTTGGAAAGTAAAGATTCATGGGGATGTGAAAGGTCGTGCCTCAAATTATAAATTATCCTCATTACTCATGTAAAATATTTTTAACCTTATCTCTCCCAAAAGGAATTAGAGAGACAAATTTAGTACTTTTGGGGAGTAACTAGTGGTTATAATGTTCCACTATTGGAGCTAGTGATGTTCATTGTATCTATGTATCTTGGAACTTTTTATTAATATTGAATCCTTTTTAGGCCAACACATATCCACACATGGATTGTGTATATTTCTAAGAATAATATTTGAATGTTTATGATTCATGTTTTCTTTCACATGTACTAGAGTAATTGAACTATTTGGGTGACTTCAGTGCTTAACTTATTGGGAATGTGTTGGAATGATTATAACGATCTTCACTTATATGTGAACCATTTCACTAGATGTTAGATGAGCTTCTCCCATCCATGTGTGTCTCCATTAGAGTAGTAATATTACTTATCTTTCAGAGGCTCACTTTATTCCCCCTATGTAGTGAAAAAACCTTGATACATTTGCAATCAAACAGTCACAAGGCACACTCGCTTGTTAATTCAAAATCACATGGGAATTTCTCTCTCATGCTAACAACTAAAGTCAAGGCATATATTAAAGTAAATGCTAACTAGGTCATATTTTGGATGGGACTCCTACACCAAATGGTGTGAGGTCCGATTGGGACCTCATATCAGGGAGATCCCTTGTATGTTGGCAATATCAAACACCATCAACATTCTAGCACTAGAAGGAGGGAAACCATTTTTTTTATGCCTGATAACTCTGCACATCCTAATGATTCATCTTCTAGACAAGGTAGAAACATTCCCAACACCATTCCAACTCCTATTCTTGAAATAGGAGGATATTCTCATCCTCGTCTAGAGTTGTCATCCAAAGTTACCTACGAAAAACTCTAGGAACTTCAACCTATAACCCATCAGTTTGCAAAAGCTATTGGTTTACCCCCTATTGCTCAAAATCTCCTGCATCATCCGAATAAGAAAGAAACAACTTGTACTTGTGTGTTAGTTATGATTATGGAATATTTTGTTCTCACCACTCTTAAAGATCTATAAAAATGATTTGAAGACACAATGTAGCAATATTCACTTCCACCCGCTAACAAAGGGTAATAGGAAGACATTGTTCTTTCTAATGTAGTTTTTGAGTTCACCGATGGTTTACACAGTCAAGGAGGAGGGTCCTCATATTATAAAAAGGAGGAGGAACTATTGGCGTGAAAACTACAATAGGGTTGAGCCCCTGAGTTTGGGAACAAGGCACCAACAAGGCTATGTTGTATCCTAGCACTAAGCTGACATTTTCACCTTGCCCGGGATGGGGAAGGAGTCTTAGCCAAAGCATGTCATGACTGAAGTTAGATGAGCATGGGAGTTAGATACCAAGGCAATCATATCAGCTGGAAGATAACAAAGAGACAACCTAAACAAATGCCTTTAAAAAAAAAGTAGTCAACATATTACATGAGGAGACAAGGTGATTCTAGAACAATCTTCTTCATTAACATAACAAAATTCAATACATAAGGCTCGAGGCCTGATCATCAACATTAAAAGTCATGCCGTCAACATATAAAATTATACAAATATGATCATGGAGCCTTTCACATCACTTCGCAACACGAGAAGAATGGAAATACTATAGAGTTTCTACAACTCACTAATGCCAACCCCTCCTTCACTCTTTCTTTTACTTTTTATCTCCTACCATTTTCTTAGACTGATAGTTCCTCTTTCCTCATGCTTAATTTCCTTCATCCTCGGGTGCTTTTGCTCTTTCCTCACTCAATTTTCCTTGCTTCTTCCCACCACTCCTCTACGACTACTACTCTTCCTTCAGTTTTCAGTCTTCCCTTGGTTGTCAACTCTGCAACTCCCCAACAACCACCTCTCCCACTTGCCATCAGATTATTTCTCCGTAAAATCTAACAAATAAGGCCCTAACAGACCTTGACCATAGTCCATTGATTAATCCGTGAGTCAATCTTCCATTGGTGTTATTGGTGTTGTTGACATGTTTTCCAGAGCCTCTTCAATTATTGTTGTTGGTTCTTCCCCTGGTGTTGTTGTTGCCACTTCTTCTTCACCTTCTTCTCCAAAAAAATGCCCCAACTTCGGTACAGTTGTAAGCATGCCTTGGATGAATTAAGTATAATTTTCTAGTGTTGCTTTTTAGGGTCCTGTGATGACCATTTCTTACGTTAGGAGCTTGGTCGTTGTGCTAGACGTTGCTTGAGTTGGTCGACTCATCAGTGAAGAAGCCCACTGATCTGAATTGGATCATTATGTTGTTTTTCATCCATATCAATGCATTTGGAGTGGAAAAAGTGGATGAATCATCTCACGGGACCGTTTTTACTAGCGGGACCCAGTTTGGTGAAACAGGGTCCAAAACCTTCCAAGAGCATTTTGAGGCATCAAATGACATTTTTTGGGGGTAAAATTTTTCCGCTTAAGCATTGCACTTTTTCCTTCTATTCTACACACAGATATCTTGTTGGTAAATAATTGTCATTGATGGAAAATATGTCAGTTGAACTCTCCTATACTACACCATCATTGCACTACTTTCATGATGACTTGACTCCTATAACAAATCCACATTTTCCTAATCATTCTCCTATGGATTACTACACCATCACTAAACTACTTTCATGATGAATTGACTACTATAATGAGGCCACACTATCCTAATCGTCTTCTGCACTAAATGACTCAAAGGAAATGAGAAAGAAAAATATTTTTCACCACCCTAGAGGCATCTCTTCTTAATAATTTCCATGCCATTTGAAAGAGAATTTTTTTCCTCTTTCAAATGATCCCTTACTCACCTCCAAACTCCCAGTGAACAATGAGAAAATGAATTTTTAAGTCAGAATTTAAATATTTACTTATGAGTTGACCTATACATTGGGGTACTTGTGTCGGTCTATTTGTAAAGACATGTCTCTTCATTTACCAATACATAAACACTATATATTAACAATTCAAATTAATTATTCAATCATTAGTTCAAGAAGATCACAGGCAGCTGCAGGTTCACATCTCATGAAATTTTTAGGAAGAGAAAGAATGTGTATATCTTAGTGACTAAAGAAACATATTCTTGACCTCCTTCAGGACTATTTCTCGTGCCTCCAACAAATTTGTTCCTCGGACTCCTTCAGGACTTCTTCTTAGCCTCCTTCACGACTGTTTCTCGGGCCTCCAACAGAACTAGTTCTCAGCCCCCTTCAAGACTATCTATTTCTCAGTCTGCTTCAGAAGTGACTCTTGGCCTCCTACAAGAGGATCTGTTTGTCTCCTACATAACTAACTTTCAATCTCCTACAGGACTATCTCTTCGCAGTGCTTGTTATGATAAGAAAGGAAGATTGAAGGTTCTATAATCTCAGCTCCATAACACAAATCACTTTCTATACTTGAAGTGTGGTGCATGTATTCTTGAAGCATGTCCACAAATCCATTTTGAGCAGCTTCTTATACATAGTGGAATTCGGATTTTTTGTGAACGGTTAGCTGATTAAGTGAAGCCCATAATTGAAGGCAATGTTGTCAAAGCTCACCTTTGAATAATGAAGTAATCTCTTGAATGATGGATTGGTAAAGAAGAGCATGTTGACACAATACAACAAGGTGATTCAGCAGCAGAGTCTTTGAAGCTGATTTTATAGGGAAGAATTTGTCAAGGACATTCAAGTAAGTATTATTCTTATTCTCTCTCAAAAAGACAAAAGGATTGGTGTCCTAGGGGTTGGTGCCCCTAAACACAAGGTTGATGCCTTGAAAGGAATAGAGTCAAAGCCCTAGAGCTCAGAGCCTCATTAAAAGTCCAAGTTGGTGCTTGGCTACAAGTTGGTTCCTATAACATTGAAGGGTGAACGCGCTCAACAATTATTGTATTCAGTTATTTATACTTAATAAAATTATTATTCTACATTTCTCTGATTAAATTTTGAAGAATCCAACTGGTAAAAATAACAATTGAAAATAAATATTGATTCATTCCCCTATTAGTATTTCCAACAATTGGTATCAGAGCCATCTTCCTCATTATCAGCCCAACACCTAGAAGAAGGATTCACATGTCATAATGAAGAATCAGGAAATGATAGCAAGGATACCTTTGTTTGATGATAAAAAATTTTGTTTTTGGAAAAAGAGGATGTCCTACTATTTAATGTCTCTTGGACTTGAAGTATGGAAATCTATTTTGGATGAGTAAAAAAACCCTCCCACTCTTCTGAATGATCAAGATGGAAGGAAATTTTACATTGCAAATGCCAAATCATTGAATTCCATAGCTAGTGGAATCACTGACTCTGAATTCACAAAAGTCATGGGTTGTGATTTTGCAAAACAAATGTGGGACATGCTCATTGTGTTATATGATGGGGACACCAAAGTTAAGAAGGCAAAGCTCCAAAATCATATAATGCAATTTGAGAGTCTTAAGATGGATGAGGAAGAAGATATTGCATCATACTTCCTTCGAGTGGTTGAAGTTGTCAACTCACTTAAAGGATGAGAAGAAAATATTGAAGAAAGCAAAATTTTTCAAAAAGTCTTGAGACCTCTTCTAAAAATATTCAATGCTAAAGTAAGTGCCATAGAAGAAATGATAGATTTGGATAATTTAACAATGAATGAACTTCATGGAATTCTCATTGCTTATGAAATGAGAAAGGGATCCCAAACTCCAAGGAAGCAGCATTCAAAGCTTCAAAATAAAAAATGAAGGGTAAGAATTGGAATACCAGTAGTGATGAATCCGATACCGAATTTCAGCTTGCACAATTTGTACGAAAGCTAAGAAAAGGGTCCAAGTTAAAATGTAAGTATCTTCTCATCTATTTTAATTGCAAAAGGATTGGTCATTATGCTACAAAATGTCCACATAAATATAATAGTGATGATGAGGAGGAATATAAAAAGGGTATGCTAAAAAAGAAAGGATTTGAAAAAAAGAATTTCTTCTCCAAACAAGATGATTCTAATGAAGATGAATTCATAATCAACAAGAAGAAATCAACTAAAAATATAACTTTTTGCAAAAGAAATGATGATGAGTCAGATGAGGAAAATGACTATGTAGGGAGCAAAGAAGTATTATTCATGGAATCTACAAATGATGATGAATCTAAACAAGAAGGTGAAGGAAGTGTGGATGATTTATTAATAAGTGCCATTGAAGAAAATGAGAAATTACAAAAGAAGATCATTTATCTCAAAGTAGAAAAGGAGGAAGCAAAAAGGAGGGAAGATATCTTGAGGAATAAGATAAAAGAGAAAGAAGAAATTTCTTAAAAACATGAAGCTAAATTTGTTTCCCTAAGAAAATAATTGGATCAAGTTAGAAGGAGTCGGAAAATCTCTCAAACTCTTGATAACATCCTTAATACTCAAAGACCTCAATATGACAGATCTCGGATTGGTTTCAAAGGAGAATCATCAAACACAAAGAAGAATGAGAATGAGAAAATCCAAAGAAGCTATGCTGATATTATTTCTAGCCATCCAAAAGAAGAGAAGTCATCCTAGCAAGAACAAAGGTCCAATCCAAGGAATGAAGGAAGGAAAACTCCAAGGAAGAATACTACCTCAAGTCAAAGCTATTCTAACAGGTATCAAACAATCTTTTTGGGTTATTCATTTTATTGTAAAAAATTTGATCATCAAGCCAACATTGCAAGGCTTGTAAGAAAAATGCTTCAAGAAATAAGAATCAACAAAGAAAGCCACTTATCCTTAAATAACAAAGACACATCAAGACTTACAACTCTTTTGACCCTTTGGCTAAGTATGATCCAATTTTCTTATCATGTAATGATTATGGTCATAATGAACAAAATTTCCCATTCAAAAAGAAAAATATACAAAAGGATGAACCCTCTATTGACAAATGTGGCCTTGCCCTCTGTGATCATAGTGATGAAAATAAATGGTTCGTAGATAGTGGATGTTCAAGACACATGTCAGGTGATCGAAATAAATTTACCTCCTTAATCAAGAATGATGGAAATGTATCTTTTGGAAGGGGGTCCGCCAAGATAGCTAGAAAAGGAACTATCGCTCTCATCAATGGAAAAGGAATATCCTAAAATGCATTGTTGGTGGAAGGACTCAAACACATTCTTTTGAGTGCAAGCCAACTTTGTGATCAAGGACACAATGTTATCTTTAGTAAGAAATATTGTGAGATGAGAATCTCCTCCTCAGGTGAACTTATATCTAAAGGAATAAGAACACCAGATATTGTATATATTTTTAATGAAATTCAAGAAGATAAATGTTATATAAGTCGGTTAGATGAGAATTGGCTATGGCACAAATGATTGGGACATATAAGCTTTGATAACTTGATCAATATCGGTAAAACAAATGAGTAAGTGACATTCCAAAAATCGTCAAGCCAGATCAAGTTGTTTGTGGACCATGTCAACATGGAAAACAAACAAGAATCATTTTCAAGACCAAGGAGTTCTCCACATAAAAAACTTTGGACATCATCCATGTAGATTTATGTTGACCAACTAGAACTCTAGTTCTTCAAAGAGAAAGGTACTTTGCTTTATTTGTTGATGATTATGCTAGAATGATGTGGGTATAATTTATAAAATACAAATCTAAACTAGTTGAATGTTTCAAGAATCTTAAGGCCTTTGTAGAAAAAAAAAAAATAGAAATATTAAATGTCTTAGAATAGATAGAGGAGGAGAATTTACTTCAAAAGAATTTGATGAATTTTGCAAAGTTCATGGAATCAAGAGAGAACTCTTGATTGCTAGAACTCCTAAAAAAAATGGAGTTTTAAAAAGAAGAAACTAAGCCGTATAGGAAATGGCAAGAACAATGTTATTAGCAACATATTTACAACCCCAATTTTGGAAGGAAGTAGTTGGGATAGTAGTCTACACCTTGTTCTGAACTCAACTAAGACCAAATAACAACAAGACACCATACAAACTATGGAAAGGAAGATCTGCTTCATTAAAGTACTTTAGAATATTTGGAAACAAATATTTTATGAAGATCAATGATGACTCACCAGGAAAATTTGATTCTCGGGTCAATGAAGGAATTCTCCTTGGATACTCTACAAGAATAGAAGCCTACAAATGCTACAATAATCGACTACAAAAAATAGTAGAAAGCATAGATGTAAAAATTGATGAAGCTCTTCTAGAAAAATAAGTTGAAGTCCATGATGAAGATCCTATCCTTGAAGAATTTAAAGAAGAAGACTCAGCAAAAGAGGAAAAAGATCAAGAAAAACAAAAAGAACTTTCTCAAACTCCTTCCATAGAGATATTCCTCCAAAAATATCATGTAACAAAGTAGATTATTAGCAGTGTAGATGAGGAAATACAAACCCAAAGAATGATGACAAGTACGGCAGAGAAAAATGATGTTGCTCCCTTATCTATGATAGAACCAAAAAATTTTACTTAATAAAGTAAGGATCCTCATGGGTAGAAGCCATGGAAGAAGAAATGTCTCAAATCAAGAAGAATGAGACATGGATCTATTACCTCATCCAAAAGATAAAAATATAATTGGAACCAAGTGGGTGTTCAAAAACAAAATGAATGAGGATGGACAAATCGTCAGAAATAAGGTGAGGCATGTTTGTAAAGGTTATTCACAAATTGGAGGAATCGACTTTGAAGAAACCTTTGCACCAGTAGCACGTATGGAGGCTATAAGATTGTTTTTGGCTTTTTCTTGCTCAAAAAGATTCAAATTCTATCAAATGGACATAAAATTAGCATTTTGGAATGGGGAACTCAAGGAAGAAGTCTACATGGGGCAACCAAAAGGGTTTGATCTAGCAAAAGGAAAATACTTTGTATGCAAGTTGAAAAAGGCATTATAAGGGTAGAAACAAGCTCCTAGATCTTGGTATGCAAGATTGGATCACTATCTACAAAAACAAGGCTTCAAAAAGCAGGTGGCAGGAAGTAATATCTACATGAAGATAGACAACAATAAATTACTAGTCACTCTTGTATATGTTGATGATCTGATCTTTTCTAGCAATGATGACGAGATGAACCATGAGTTTGCTCAACATATGTAAAAAGAGTTTGAAATGTCGATGATTGGTGAGTTTTCTTACTTCCTTGGACTACAAGTATCTCAAACCACAACAGGCATGTTCATATCTCAAGAAAAATATCTAAAAGACATGGTTAAAGATATGGGATGGAAGAATGTGCACCTATGAGCACACCGATGACCACGAATTGCAAATTAAGCAAAGATAATGAATGTCCCTTGGTAGATGCAACTCTTTATAGGTCAATAATTGGAGCTCTCCTATACTTAACTGCTACAAGACCTGACACCATGTAAGAAGTAGGAATGGTAGGAAGATTTCAATCATCTCCTAAGCAATCCCATTTGTTGGTTGTGAAAAGAATTCTCAGATACTTGAAAGGAACCCCTAACTTTGGTCTTTGGTACCCCAAACACAAAACTCTTACAGTGACAACTTACACCGATGTTGATTGGGTTGGAAGCGTGGATGATCAAAAAAGTACTAGTGGAAATGCATTATTTATGGGAGATTGTCTAGTATCTTGGCTCAACAAAAAGCAATCATCTATATCTCTTTCCACACCTAAAACTGAATATATAGCTGCTGCAGATTTTTGTACACAAATACTATGGATGAAGGAAGCTTTGAAGGATGTCAACATAGAAGCTAAATAACCAATCACCATCTATTGTCATAACACTAGCACCATCAGTCTCTCAAAGAATCCAGTAATGCACTCAAAAACCAAACATATTCCAATTCAGTATCACTTCCTCCGTGAACAAGTTGTTCAACAAAACATCAAGTTGGAATACATCAATATAAAAGAACAAATTGCAGATATCTTCACAAAAGCTCTTACATGAGAAGTGTTTGAACGTCTTCACTGAAAGATGGGGGTTATTTCTCATGCATCAAATTAAATAATCATCTTCACAAGAGTAGAAGCAACATGTTAGGGGGAGAAACACAACAAAGGAAACAATTTTATAAGGGGAGTACTTGGGCACCCCATTTACGATTGATTTTTAAGGGGGAGAGAATGAAGAAATATTTCCATCAATGACAAAGGCAGAGATTTTTGGTCAGTAATTGTCATTGATGGAAAATATGTCAGTTGAACTCTCCTATACTACACCATCATTGCACTACTTTCATGATGACTTGACTCTTATAATGAATCCACACTATCCTAATCATTCTTCTATGGATCACTACACCATCACTACACTAATTTCATGATGACTTGACTCCTATAACAAAACCACACTATCCTAATCCTCTTCTTCACTAAATAACTCAAAGGCAGTGAAAAAGAAAAATATTTTTCACCACCCTAGAGGCATCTCTTCTTAATAATTTCCATGCCATATGAAAGAGGATTTTTTTCCCCTTTCCAGTAAGCCCCTACTCACCTCCAAACTCCCAGTGAATAGTGAGAAAATGAATTTTTAAGTCAAAATTTATATATTTACTTATGAGCCAACCTTTAAACTGAGATACTAATGTCGGCCTATTTGTAAAGACGTCCCTCCATTTACCATTACAGAAACACTATATATTAGGCATTCGAATTCATTATTCATTCATTAGTTCAATCGTCAACAAATATCAGAGGCAACCACAGGTTCACATCTTGTGAAATTTTCAGGAAGAGGAAGAAAGAGTATATCTCAGTAACTAAAGAAATTGCTTCTCGGCCTCCTTCAGGACTATTCCCTAGGCCTCCAACATAATTGTTCCTTGGCCTCCTTTAGGACTGTCTATTTCTCGTCTTGCTTTAGGATTTACTCTTAGCCTCCCACGAGACCATCTCTATGTCTCCTACAAAACTAACTCTTGGTCTCCTACACATCTATCTCTTGGCAATGATTTTTATGATAAGAAAGGCAAATTGAAGGTTCTATAATCTCAGCTCCATAGCATAGATCACTTTCTATGCTTGAAGTGTGGTTCCTGTACACTTGAAATGTGTCCAAAGCTCCATTTTGAGAAGCTTCTTATACACAATGGAACTCATATTTTTTGTGACCAGTCAGTTGATTAAGTAAAGCCCAAAATTGAAGATAACACAGTGAGAGCTCACCTTTGAACAATGAAGTAATCTCTTGAATGATGGATTGGTAAATAAGAGCACATTGACACAGTAAAACAAGGTGATTCAACATCAGAGTCTTTGGAGTTGATTGTAGAGTGAAGAATTTGTCAAAGACATTCAAGTGAGTACTATTCTTATTCTCTATTAAGGGTTGGTGCACCTAAACACAAGTAGGAGCCTTGAAAGGAATAAGGTCAAAGCCCTAGAGGTAGGAGCCTCATTAAAATTCTAACTTGGTGGTTAGCTATTGGTTGGTGCCTGGAACATTGAAGGGTCAGGGCCCTAAAAAATTATTGTATTGAGTTATTTGTACTTAATAAAATTATTATTCTACATTTCTCTGATTAAATTATGAATAAACTAACTAGTAAAAATAAAAATTGAAAATAAATATTGATTCACCCCCCTTTTAGCATTTACAGCAGAGCTTTCCAATGGCACAAGGATCACGTCAATCGGAGTCCGTATGCAAAAGTTATGCCACTCAGAAGTTGACCTTCCTGTTTTCACACCCATAGTTCAGGAGGATACCGCATCAAACCCCATTATTCATAGAAAAGGGGCTATCTATGTATTTTTAATGTAAAAGATTCTAGAAGAGTCTATTTTATAGCTATAGTTGAGATTTTATGTAGTCAAACTTAACCACTAGTAGGCTATCGAGCCGCGTTATAACCGGGCCTCTAGAAGGAAGATGCATTCCATTCTTTCGAGAGAATTTTGTTCAATAGTTGAGAAAATATAACTAGGAGAGATAGGAGGTATAGCACACATAGAGGATATTTGCACTGTAGCATCCCATGGGCCACATACATTACTTGTTTTTATCTGCAACCATATTTCCAAACAGAGAAAGAGAGCGAAGCAGCCTCACCTTCCAGTTGGGTTTTCTCCTAAAAAGGTTTCCTAGAGAGCATATCTTGTTTATTATGTGTGTGTGAGATTATTTTTTCATTATATACTTTTATTCTTGATTTAATTTACATGCATGCACCAATTACAATTAATTTTATAGATCTAGAAATTAAATAAAACTATAATAGTGTAGAATCTCATACTTTTAATATAATATTATCAAATCTATTGTGACAAACTTTCCAGTGGAATATCCATGAAATTTTATGGATCACCCATTGTTCTTCCATGTCCTCACTGATTTCTTGCAAAGTGTTCACATGAGTTCAGACTAGGGGTCAAAGATCACAGATCTTTTCTTTGGTCTTGGCCAACTCATCCTCGATCTGTTGGATGCAAACTTCAAGAGAGGTGACCTCTGATTGGAACTTCTTCCAGTGCTCCTTGTCCTTAGAGTTCTTGATTTCTATGAGGAGTTGATTGATCCACTAGCGGAGTGGGTAGATTGGCGGTTTATTCTTTGTTAGGCTATGGAACCAGTCATGAACTTGTTATAGTAAGGTGTATCCATCATTTAGAGCCTCAAGTATGGAGGCTTTAAGAGAAAATTCAGTGATGATATTCAACTCAATATTATCGAAATATATCATGGAAGGGTCTAGAAGTGCATTCTTTGTAGCATTGAGGTTCTCCCTGAGTTCTCAGTTAGAGGAGATCAGCCCGTTGCATGTAGTTTGGATGTGGTCGCAACATTCGACCAGGGTGTAGGTGGAGAAAAATTCCAGAGCCTTAGTTTTACATCAGAAATGGAATGCCAAAGTGCCTAGAATCACGAAGTGATCTCATCAACCTATTCCTGCAATTCTTGATTGTCCTAGCGGAGCTGGTCCCTCTCAGCTATAAGGGTAGCAATTTGTTGATGTTGCTGCTCATAGTCAGCAGCAAGGTCATTGTGAATTTGTCCAGCCCTCTACATGATTTGTTTTATAAACCAGAGAAATTGAGATGATGACCAATTTTGGAGATAATTTTATTGCATGCTAGATGGATTAGGGAATCATCTCTATAGGGCCTTCCCACTAGCGACAAACTTGTATGAATGTTCATGGGGTGATGTGGCTTGCCATGATGGCTCTAAAAATTGAGGCATTGATGGTAGTGAAATAGGATTTGATTCAATGGGGGGATTTAAATGAAATCGGAGCACAAAGTGCTCAAAAGCGGTAACAAGCGACTATGAAATGATGGGCCTTATGTTTAGAAGTGGGCCCAACTCTAGTAACAATGACAGCATGGAGGTGGTGACAGTTTATCTGCTAGGGACTATCGTGGCAGATTGAATAACTGAATCGACCTTCATGTCTTTTGTTCCCAGCCATGTTCCAAAGGGAATTTTTGATGTCTCGTCCTCCCTTTTGAATGATTCCATATATACTTCACGCTTCAGGGCCAAGAATTGAAATGAATCTAACAAATCATTATCAACAAGTGTTGCTTCATCATATTTTCCATAGAGCGGCTTTGAAACTAAAATTCTTGTGTCTAGCTCAACCTCAGGAATAGAAAGAATTTCCTTTTTCATGTTGGAATGTTGCTGATAGACTGAAATTACAGGTGGTCGATAGAAAACCCTTGAATGACAACACTGAGAATTGGACTACGACTGGAGTGACTCTATCACCTTAGGTTTAGACTCTAATAAATTTAGCATTGCCATGAAAAATAAGTAGACCACCTTGGCACGTCGTTTCTTATGAGACTCACTAACTAATTACTAAGAAAACTTTCCCTATGCAGACTCAAACATGTTAATCCATCCTCCACTTAGATGGACTTGACTTGGATGATGTACTTATGAAAAATTAAAGGTGGAGTTGATGGGTAATTATTCTTATCATAATGGAAGTCATTTAGGAATTAATTTTTTCTATAATGGGAAATATTTTACAGAAATATGGCTTGGCACCATAATTATTGCCTAATTATTATGGAGAGGACTCATATCACATGTGAATTACCCCCACCCCCACCCACAACTGAACTTGATGTCCCGGATCCTTATTTGAAATATTGACTAATCAGTGCATGTTAAAGACGAAGAAAGAAAAGAAATTAAATGCTTGACGTAGCAAATGGTGATGTGACTAACTAACTCCTATTGACTTCTCCTAATCCTACGTATGATCCCCTTTTAGAGACCCAATCAATTGTGAGTAGCACTATTTGATGTGTGGAAGGGTTTCAAGTGTGAGCTATTCACCCAACCTGGTAATAGTACTCCATCTAGTTGTGCAATCTTGGTAGATCCAGACTCCTTGATTTCCGCAACAATGAACGGGTGTAACCAGTGCATCTATAGCTTTGCTAGAAACTTTATGAACTTACTATCATATAACAGAACATGCCCACAAACTGTAAGTTCCTTCTTCTTGATGTGTTGTCATGCCACACTTTATTCCTTCTCTACTTGACTATTTGGTGAAAATATGTTAGGAACCGTGCTTCATCAATTTCCAATAGTTCATCTAATCTCTTATGGAGTCATGACTCCTTTGTCATGTGAGTGGCTTGAGAGATAAATATGCTTGGAATAGTGAATTCGGCTAGCACCACGACTTCTTCTCCATACATAAGTTGGAAGGGTGTTTGTTTGCGTAGTTGCTTCACCATTGTACAGTATACCCATAGTGTTCTTCACACTCTCTTGTCCAAATCATATATATTGGCTGAGCATACCTTGGTTAACACATTTTCCAATATTTTGTTGAATGCTTCTATGATTCCATGGGCTTGTGAGTTGTACAGACTTCTCTTGTGATGTTGTATCATGAAGTTTTGCAGCAGTGAAGCAAATTTTTCATTGATAAGTGAGTTCCTTGGTCATTGATCAGGCTCTTGGGGACCTCGAACCATGAGATGATGTTCTCAAATATGAACCTTGCAATTGTATTTGTTGTGAATTCCTTTACCGGTGTTGCTTTAGCCCATCTGGTAAGATATTATGTTGTTAGGATTATGTACCTACTATAAGATTGATGCACCAGTAGATTGATCAGCCCTATGAAATCGACTGCCCATTTTTCAAATATTTGTAAGGGACGTACTGGCTATAATGGGAGTTCTTCATGAGGTGACAAATTTCTAACCCTTTGGAACACATCACATCCTTTAGCATTCTTTGGCATATTTATAGACCGTTGACCACCATAACCCTACCTGCAACATCTTCCACGCATTAGCTTTCCCTCTGACGTGGCCACCTGCAACTCTTGAATGACATTCCCATAACACATTGTGTCATTCATGGTGAAGGAAAAAATGTCAAAACACCTGATCCAAGAACAAATTTTATAGATTCCATGTGATTAGATGATAATCAGTTGCTCGCATGGCAATGTATCATCTTTGCATAGTTGTGTATTCATCCATACATTTCCCTATAGCTAGGTAGGTCGTGATTTCTTCTAGGTAATATGGTATTGCTTCTACTCTAAACAAATAAGCATTGAGAAACTGATTATCTAGGGAGCCTCCAATTTTGCTTGACTCCAGCCTTGAAGGTGATCAGGTCCCATGTTCAATTGACTTGACTTTACAATTACTTCGAAAGTAAATTCCTGAAATAGAAGCAACCCTATGCAAATTCTCCTCTAAATCATAGGCTTGTTTACCATATATTTCAATGTGGAGTGGTCAGTAGAAAACTAAAATGGACTCTCGAACAAGTAGTGTCTAAATTTTTGAAGATAGTAGACCATATCTAGTGCTCCCTCTTGGACCTAGTGTAGTTTCTTTCTGCGGTAGATAACATCCTGCTGGAAAAGTAGATTGGGTGGTCAAGGTTCCCTTCTACTAGTTGAGCCAACAGTACCCCTAGGGAAATACCGAATGCATCAATATAATGGACATGGAATTTCTTATTATAGTTAGGATAGACTAGAATAGGAGCACTTACCAGCCTTTCCTTCAGCATGTTTAGCGCAACTTGACACTCCTCTGACTATGTAAATGCTTCCACCTTCCTTAGCAGATTCTCCATTGGTGTAGTGATGGAGGCTTAGTTGTGGATGAATCTTCGGCAGTACCAATTGTTCACCAACATTGTTATGAGCTTCTTGACCACAAAATGCATTCTTTTGATTTCAAGGATATATGTAATTTCCCATAACAATCAAACATTATCTTGAGTATAATTGCATGTTTCTTCAGTGGGTTGTATACTATCCGGGCATCCATGTAGGCCTCTAGAACATTTGGATGTAGACCCTGAAGGCTGCAATAACAATTCTTGAAAATATTGCGAGCACATTATTAAGGATGAATGGCATCAGATGGTAGGCATATCATCCCCATTCTGTAGTGAAAGTGGTTTTATTCTTATCTTCTTTAGTGACTCTAACCTGGTGGTAGCCTGAGAACCCATATGTGAAGGAATACGCTTCATTCCTTGCTACAATGTCTAGGACCTCATCACTGAATGGTATTGGAAAGGGGTTGTGCACACAAGAATTGTTAAGGCTTTGATAGTCCATGTAGACCCTTATCTCTGTAGCATCCTTTTTATTATGTATCACTCTTGGACTAACCCATTCTACCTCATCCACCAAAAAAATTAGTCCCACCTCTAGCATCTAATCTATCTCTTTCTTTACCTTCTCTTTGACTCTTTCATTCAATATGTATGGCCTATGCTTCACTCACTTTGCATTAGATTTCTGTACGATTTTCATTTCTCCTATTTCTCACTTAATACCTTTTAGTTCTGCAATTGACGAGGGAAATAGATCCTCGTATTCTCGTAGGAGATCAACCCTTTTTTTTGTAGTTTGTTCATCCCAACAGTCTCCAATCGATGTGAGATTAGGTTTTTCATATGCACCAATGTTGTGCTTCCACAACTTCATTGGGAATAAGTTGGAGCATCAGTTACAGGTCCCTCTTGGATGCCTCTCTCCCCTTTTATCTCATGGAATTTCAAGTGTTGTAACTCATCCAGGTCATCCTCATCTAGTTCTTTGTCCACCTTCCCATAGGCCATTGCCTCTAAATACCATGACTCATAGAAATACTGGAAGGTTCTGTATTCTCTAGATTCATCCCATAACTAACCTGATGTGAGTAAGATCCACTTGATAGCATGAAATTCCTCACTCAACCTCCTATCATTGTCCCTAAAAGAGAAACTCTGAACAAATTGTGTGGCCAGATTATCCCAATCTCATGTTTGCCTCCTTATCTCTTCTTGTACATACCAGGCTTTAGGAAATGTACCCAATGTATGTATCAACCCATGCATCCATAATTATTTTGGAACCCCCTCTTTGTTCCATTTATCCTTACATCTTTCAAATTTTTTTCGGGTATCACAATCCCCTCTATACTTTGCAAAACCCTGCAGGCATTTCCCCACCTGTCTAAATCTTTCTTTCATTGTTCTCTTATTTTTTCTCAGTCCCAGAGGTAGTCATCGTGGAACCCCCACCATCATGTTGGGTTTCCTTCCAATGTGTCATTTAATAATGGTATTTTATTTTCTTCTCTCATAGCTACACCAATTTTGATGAGGAATGAATCTACTGAGTCTACACCATTAAATATGGGAAAGTTTCTTACCTTTGTTCCCATCCAGTTAATTTGGAATACAGTAGCACATTGTTTGGTGTTAGTCTCATATCCTCCTTACTACCAATCATCCCATGTAGCTTCTAAGCCAACCTTAGAGCTCTAAATGCTCCTATAGCTAATTGATCCTTCAATTGTTGGGTTAGTGTGATCCTCTCTCTTACCCATCGTTAGCCTGTAGAGTTGATCTCACATCCCTAGCTCTTTTCTTTCATCTACTAGTTCTATGAATCTGGGCCCCTGATATGGGTCTAGTGGGTGAATCACTCTTACTCCTTCTACCAAAAATATCATTAGTTCATTCTTTAGATCTATGCCAACATAATTTTCATAGGCCCAATCTATCCTCAACAGTGCCAGATAAGGATGCTTGTCTCCCATAATATCAATTACTTCAAAATTTACATGTGTATTTACCCCTACTACATCTACCTCCACGTCCTCCAGTCTCCCAATTGGAAGTATACAGTATTGATTCGCCATCCGCAACTGAATTGGTGAGAATGTCAACTGAGGTTTCCCCAGTGCTTCCCACGTCTTTTTTGGTAGGATGTTTACATCAGAACCAATATCTAACATAGTGTACTTGATCTTAAATCGTACAATCTAAGCATTAATTCTAAATTCTCTACCTATTCTCCTCTTATTTCTCCTTACTCTTACGGTGTGCCTTTCGGGCAAGTTAGCAAAGATTGTTCTCGCCTCGGTTTCTTCCTTTAGTATGGTTGCCTTTAGGCTTCTATGTAATTTCCCCATCATTTGGTCATTGTTCACAAGCTGTAGGAATAGCTTGAATTATTCCTCAATAGGTCTAAGAACCATGGAGTTTGGAAGCCTTGAGGTCTTTTCTTTATGAACCTCTGGCTTCCCTTTTGGTAGTACTTCACCTTCAGTCAGATTGTTAAATGATCTTATTACCTCCTTGTAATATCATTCTGCTTCTCGGGGTTATATGGCCACTTTTGGGAGGTTACTCAGATGATTTTCGATTGGTCCAGAGTGCCCTATTCAGCCCCAGTATTTTTTCCGCCAGATGTAACTATGTTAATATTAGATAGCAGGGCTTCCTTTTTGATCCTTGGCTTTGTGTTTATCAAATTCATTCCCCTTTGTCTGTTCTGCCCCTCTAATCTTATGATTAGCTTTGGACAATCTTACGTCACATGGGAATTGACCTTGCACTAAGAGCACTAGGGCCTCCTTGGTAGAGGGAAATCATGCAAAACATGTCCCTCTTGGTCATAGTTTTAATAGTGAATAGGGACGCTTCTTCATGCCTTTCTGCCCCTCATTCCTCCTCCTCGCCCAACTCATACAGTCTCATTGATCCGGAAGGTTGATATGTCTAACCTATTTGCTAGTGCATCTAGCACTCTACACTGGTTAGTGTGGTGATTTATGGAAGTACAAAACTCATAGTAGTTGTTATTTGGGACATTAAGATATTTTTGCAATATCAGGCATAGGAAAGGAGGGTGTCCATACCCCCTGCATACTTCACAGTACTCCTGTTAGTTGCAGTTAGGATACACCCCTTGAGATCCCACCACTGTGACTCTTGTTATGGGTGGAGGCCCGGGTGGCCCCCTCGAAGCTGATGTGGCACTTGTGCTAACAGTATGAGGCAGTCCGTGGCAACATGACTTTCCACTAGGCAGTTAGTGCACAACACATTTGGTCTCATCGAGTGGGCCAATGTTAGATCTTTAAACTTCTCTATGAGACTCAAAATTTGATGTTGAAGACCTAATATAGATGGATCATGTGAATATTCCCCCCCGTTATTCATGCGAATACCCTTCCATAGCCTCTATTCAAGTTGTTTTCTCTAGAGCATCCTACAACATCTTGACCTTCTGTTGCGTCAACGATGTCTGGGTGAGGGGTAACAAGGCTTTAATGAACCAATCCCTCTAGTGATTTGAGTCTATATTATAATTAGCTTACCAATTGCGTCTTTAGACCTTTGCATTAGTTCCCAAAGAGTCTCTCCCTATAGCTACTTTATCTGCCATAGCTCTGACAACCCTTAATGATTCGTCTGGGGAATTTTGAATTCTTGTACAAGCTCTCTTTTAACCTTGTCCATAGTCGAGTTCTAGTGCAACTCCGACCATTTTATGAACCACCTCAAGGCCATTTCCCAAAGGGTGGTCTGGAGCTCTATTAGCTTCACATTATCAAGCATCTGGCGAGCTTTCTAGATAACCTCACATAGGTACCAATGTTTCTCTATGTCTTCATTCCCTCTGCCAAAGAATTCCATATATCTTTTGAATGACCCCGCCATTATGGACTATGTTCGTGCTAAAATCACAAAGCCTTGTGATCCCAGTTGTAGAGATCCTCGTAAACTCTAGTTACTACTACTATTTCCACTACTATTAGTACCAACATTATAGTTAACATGCACACTATGCACTCTTATCATCTTAAGAAATTTGGAAATAAATTTGTCAAGATTGTTGCAAAGAACCAGCGGAAGGTTGGGGGAGACACTAGCTGAGCCTCGGGGGGTTGGATCCTTGATTATTTTGGACACATCATATTCTATGTGCAGTCTCCACATAACAAATTACATAACATCCTCTAATCCTTCCTCTCAGCCAACACAACTAGTTCCATTCAACCCCTCCCCTGCAATCAGTGAAGGAGGGCTCCTATCACTTTCTGGGCTGTCAGTGGTTCTAGTCATCTTTATCCCTTTCATTGAGTTCTCTTCCATCCTACCTTCCTCTTATAGGCTCCTCAACACCTCTATTGCTAAGTCTAGTTCCTCCGACTGCCTTTCAATTGCTTACATGGCCCTTTCCTGCTATTTCTTTGCTATTTGCACTCTCCTTTGACTCTCAGTTCCTTAGCCTTCCATGAATCCTTTGCCTCCATCCTCCTCATTACTTCATGATCCCCCTCTTGGTAGCATCCCTCCCTTAGATCCTTCCCCCAGTACTAGGTGTTTATGTTGTCATGCTTGGAGTTTGGAACACAAGCAAGCCCACTTCCACAATTAAGGCTTTAATCCAGAGGGTTATTTCTTTCAAAAACTTCCCTCTCAACCCTGCTTGGAACACAACTTCAACCTTTGAAAAGGACTAGTGGCTTTCTGCCGCAAATTTGACAACGTACCCCTCTAGTGTGGTCTACACCCGTAAATATATGGCTTTAATCAGATCCATGTCAAGACGATGGAGCACAACAAGATTTGTCAGAGTTCAGTCGTGATGAGACAATGCCTATCGACCAGACCTCCCCTTCACCTACAATCTCCATAACCAATTGTACAGTTCTTCTGGGAACTTACACTAAAACATATCGTACTGATCACTTGCATCTTCTAAATATAGGATCTCGTCTTTTAGTTTTGCAACAATTTGACGGTGAAGTTGAGCTTGCTGAGAAACAAATTGATCCACTTGCTCATCCCACCAATTTGTATTTCCTTCTTAAAAATCCTTGATACTATATTCTAAACCTTCCTTTTGAATTTCAGGTCCTGAAAATGGAAGCATTTTTTGGCACAAAAATGACAACAGGGTTGATACTCTAGGTTTAGGGACAAGGGCCCAACAAGGCTCCGCTGTAGTCTAGAACAATGCCTACGTTTTCACCTTACCCAAGAAGGGGAAGAGTCTCACCCAAAGTGTGACGTGACTAAAGTGTGATGTGACCAAGGGAATCATATCAACCAGAAGAGAACAAAGAATGGTATCTTAACATGCAAAACTAACTAGATCGCAACGATTTCTCATCCTATATGAAGAGACTACCTAAACATATGTTTTTATAAAAAAAAAAAATAGTCAACATATTACACAAGGACACAAAGTGATTCTAGAATACTCTTCTACGTTAACATACCAAATTTCAATACATAAGGCTCGAGGCCTGATTATCAAAAGTAAGCATTACACAGACAATATATAAACTTATATAAATATGATCATGGAGTCTTTCAAATCACTCTACAACACGGGAAGAATGGAAATGCTAGATAGAGTTTCTACAACTGACTAGCACCAACCCCTCCTTTGCTCTTTATTCTACTTTTTATCTCCTCCCATTTGCCCCAACTGTCAAGTCCTCTTTCCTTATGTTTGGATGCCTTCATCCTTAGCTACCTTTGTTCTTTCCTTGCTCAGTTGTCCCTAATTATTCCCATCACTCCTTTGTGGCTGCCAGTTTTCCTTCAATTTCCAGTCTTCCCTCAGTTGTCAACTCTGCAACTCCCTAACAGTCACCTCTGCCACTTGTCATCATCTTATTTCTCCGCAAAATATCAAAATGAAGGCCCCAAAAAGAACCTAGAGACAAATACATAACCAACCGAGGCTTGGATTTGATGGCCCAAGGGCCTCTTACTCTTCTTGATAACCTTGATAAGATGCTTAGACATCTCAATTTTTTTTATGGAAGTTTTATCTAGATAAGAAGACAAAGGTAGAAGATCACATCAACTATTTATACATGCATCTACAGATGTTGGAATTAAGGTACAATGATGTTGCTTGCATGATTTTTCCTTTTACATTAGAAGGTAGAGAAGCAGCATGGTACCATAGTCTACCTGTCAATTCAGTCCATAGTTGGAGGGAGTTTAAAAATCATTTTTGGAGAAATTTGTTGATAACAATACTCCCACCATGTTACTGAAAAGGCTCAGAAATAGTAAAATGGGGGAGAAGGAGAAAGTGAAAGATTTTAATCAAAAGTTAAATCACATATTGAACAAGTTTCCCATATGCACCCAATCGCACGATTCAATTACTATTAATTATTACACAGATGCCCTTCCCACTAACATTTCCTCATTCATTAAAAGAGTTGTAAAGGAAACATTGGCACTAAAATTTGTAGAAGAAATCATCGTAGAGAAAGACTAGTGTTCTATTGCAGTTATTATAAATGATGATGAGCCAAAAGACCCCAAGGAAACTGGCAAGAAGTCTTAGCCTTATTCAAGTAAGGATAAAGAAAAGGAATCATCAGATATTGAAAGCTTGACTAAGACAGTGAAGGAAATTACCAATGAAATTTTAGAATTGAAGATAAGTTCAAGCAAGACTTATACTAGTAGTAATCTCCTAAGTCTTTCCCATTTCGAAGGATTAAAAACAATAACAAAAATAATCAACCTACTAAGTCTGCTCAAAGTTCAAATGTTTTGTTGAATATAGAAAGTATGGCTATGGAAAATTATTGATATTTTCATCTGGAATATCAAATACATGCCTATAGTGGAACCACAACATGAATGCTTTGGTTGCACACATTGTGGATTCCTTGGTAGTAGATGAGTAGTCAGAACAAACAGAAGAAACAAAAGAACCTGCAATTGATGAAGAAAGTAATGGTATTGGAATGTAGTGAATTCTTTTTATTATATTCTTAATGCTGACAAGAAAAGTGTTGAAGCACCACCACAAAGTGAAGCACCTCCTCAAAAGAAAATTGGTCCATATTGTTTGAGGAGTAAAGTGCCCATTTATGAACAAGAGCAGACAAGACACTAATTAAAGGAACAATTGTTAAGAAGGATCTCACCACTGGTCAACCTTGGTAAGAATTCACAGAGAAAGTCTCGAAAGACAACTAATTCTAACACTTCCTCCAACAACAAAAGTAAATTCATCACTCTGGAAGTGTCAAATAAACCTACTCCTCTAGACTCTTGTGCACTTCTTGCTAAAGGTGAGAAAATTTAGTACAACATAGTTGAATATTTTAAAAGATCTTGAGCCAATGTTTCCATCTTTGAGCTTGCAAAGATAACATTCCAACATGAAATTATATTCCAAGCCTTTTCACAATATTCACCATCTGACAAATCTTTTACCTCTCATAAGGTGTTTGGTAAGTGTCTTGGTTCCCTTGAATATATAGTTAATGTTATAACCATAGAAGTTAACACTCTCTGCCCTCTATTTTTGTTAATTTGAAACTTTTCATTAGAATGTCCATAATTGTTTAGTCGATTCTGGGGCATCCATGAATGTAATTCCATTACCTGTTGCCAAGAAAATAAATGCTAAATGTGAAAAAACCGATGCAAAAATCATTCAACTAGATAAGTTTCTTGTACAAGCCATTAATGAACTCATTCAATTATCATTTGATCAACAAGTTCACCAATGTATAAAAATTGTAATTGTGGACATCCCAGAAGTGTATGGTGTACTCTTGAGCAGAGATTGGTCTAGTAAATTGCAAGGTTATTTTGCTACAAACTAGTCACATTTATGTCTTCCTTATAAGGTTATAAATGACCAGATTCAAGTGGAAACTGAGCCAGATATGAAACAAACCGCAACACCACTTGAGGGCCATAATGAGCCTATTTCCTTTACTAATCTAATATTTGGAAATTTTTTCCTTGAAATATACCATGGGTGTTATCAGGTGAAACCATCACCCATCCCACCAAATACAAAGTTGAAGCTCCTTCCTTGTTCTCCAACTAGCACAAATGAATCGTGTAATATAGATGTACATAGTAATAATAATAATAGTATAACAAGCATCTTAGCAGCTAATAACATTTGGACTTTAAATTTTGATGGTTCAAACACGCAGGATCGCTCTATAGTTATTTGTATACTTATAGACCCATGTAATAAGAATCATATCCTTTCATTTCATTTGGAGTTCGAGTGTACCAATAATACTAGTAAATATGAAGCACTCATACTTGGATTGAAGAAAGCCATCGATATGAAGGTAGAGATTCTCAAGATAATTGGTGACTTAGAGGTGGTCGCTTGTCACATATGGGATACTATCCACTATGTTTCACCAAATCTTAAAAACTACCAACATGAGGTATGGTGTTTAATTAATTAGTTTAAATATTTTAATATCATTTCTATTCCTAGGCCTAGAAATGTTGTATAAGATGCATTAGGAAACGTAGTCGCTAGAATGTCACCATTGAGAAATGGTTTTTCTATTGAAATTATATATAAATCATTTTTTGCCTGATAACATCACTAATTTTTCATGTTTTCAATGATGACCAAAAAATACTACACTTTGTGGATAATGTAGATGTATTCAAGGATGTTGCCATAGAAGAAGACGAGCACGAAAAGGCTTTCCAAGAGGAATCTAATGTGATGAAAGAACAAATTATGCTTAAATGTGTGGTGTCTATGGAGAATTTATATGACATGGAGAACTAATTTGGAGTACTAATTAATACAAAGACTTAGAGTTCAAAGTTATCATTTAAACAAGCCAACATAGGAACTCAAGAAGATTCGAAGTATGTGAACCTTGATACATGTTGTTTTCCACAAGAATGACAAATGTTTATACTCTTATTCAAAGAGTACCATGGCATGTTTACATGGAAATGTGACGATTTAAAGACATATGAAACTCATATTATCTAACACATAATTCCCATAAAGGAAGGGGTAAAATTGTTCCAACAAAAGCTAAGGAAATTCCATCCAACGTTGGAGCCTCTCATCCAAAAGGAATTGAGAAAGTTGTTAGATGCTTAGGTCATTTTTAAAGTCAAACACTCTACTTGGGTTTCAAATCTAGTCCAATAAGAAAGAATTCCCTTGAAATAAGGTTATGCATAGACTTCCAAAATCTTAACCAGGCATTTGATAAAGATAATTATCTAGTTCCATCCATGGACTAGATCCTCTAGATGATATTTGGGTTTGAGATGTTCTCACTACTAGATGGTTTTTCTTGTTATAATCAAGTGCTTGTAGTGGAACCCGATCAATTGAAAACTACCATTAAGACCAAATGGGAACATTTTCTTTCAAAAGAATGCCATTTGTACTTATCAACATCAGTGCAACATTTCAAAGAGCGATGAACATCACTTTCTGAAGCCTTACTCGTTAGAGCATAGTTGTTTATTTGGATGATGTTACTATATTTTCCAAGAAAATATCAAAACATGTACATCACCTGAAACAAATTTTTGGTCGATGTCAAAAGTATGGTATTTCTCTCAATCCCAAGAAAATAATCTTTGGTGTGTCAAAAGCGACTCTCTTAGGGAACATCATTGTAAAGAGTGGAATTAAAATTGGTCCTAATAGGGTAAAAACCATTACACAAATCTCATTATCGGTGAATAAGAAGGATATGTAGTCTTTCTTGGGAAAGACAAATTTCCAAAGAAAAATCCTCTGATTATGTGCAAATAGTTAAGCCTATACAAGAGATGATTAAGAAAGGTGTAATATATAAATGGGATGAACCTATCTTATTCAGTTTATATTATGGAAAATAATTCCTTCTTTATACATTTTTTTTGTATTCCTTTATTGCAGTCGTATTGAATCAAAAGGATATTGAAGGAAATGAGCGGCCTATATTTTTTATGAGCCTCGACCTACAGGGGTTAGAATTAAATTATCCTACCATTGAAAAAAAGCCATATGTTTTATACAAGGTATTTAAATATTTCAGGCCCTACCTTTTAAAATCTCACATGATCATAGTTTTTCCTCATCTAGTGGTAAGAACACTCTCTTTGCAATAGGAATTTGTTAAGAAGAATGAAATTTGGATTACCTACCTACAATAATATGATTTGGATGTCAAACCAATTCATACCATAAAGGATCATGGCCTTTGTAAGTTAGCTTTTGAAGCAAGAGATGCTCCCGAGCAAGATCTTTCAGGTTGGCAGAAGGAGATCGAAATGCACAATGTTGACCATGTTCCTCAGTCCACATCTATTATGCCATGATATTCCAATATACGACAATTTCTAGAGCATAGCACCTTGCCTGCGCACTTATCAAATAAATAAAAGAGGGAAACTCATTTAAAATATCTATCCTACCAGCTAGTTCATGGAGTTCTTTTCAAAAAGCACAACAATGATGTCCTACTAAGGTGCCTTGAGCCACAAGATAAATAAAAGGTTCTTAGAGATTCGCAAGATGGATCGACAGGTGGCCACTATACATGAGACACAATAGTGCAAAAATTCATATGGACGAGTTATTGTTCACCCACTTTATTCAAATATTCTCATTCTTATGTCCACAAGTGCCCAATTTGTCAGAGATGCACTCCTGTGATCAGAGATCAACTGCCCCGCTGCTACTAGTAGCAGTTGAGGAAACTTTTCAACAATGGGGCCTATATGTTATCAGAGAGAACTTTCCTCACTCATCAAAGAAACATCGATATATTTTGACAATCACAAGATATTTTACTCGGTGGTTAGAAGCAATTCCCTTGAGACAAGTAAGTGACCAGGAAGTCATCAAATTTTTGCAACAAAACATTATAACTAGGTTTTGCATTCCAACATCATTTGTCTTTGATCATGAGAATTACTTTACGTCATTGAAACATTATTAATTCACATTAGAAAATGGTATTGTATTAAATCATGCATCTAATTATTACCCATAGGGAAATGGTTTAGCTAAATCAATAAATAAAAATATTATTCACATAATGAAGGAAACCATCTTCTCTATGGAAAGGAACTTGTATATCGCTTTGACCATTACATTATGGCTTGTTCGTGTAACTCCTAAGCCTTCCTTGAACACCTCATTGTAATTTCTAGTTTATAGTAAAGAAGTTATCTTTCCCCTAAACCTGTACCTTCCAACCTTGCAACTCTTCCAAGATTCCCAAGGTAGTTCAAAGTATGATAGACACTTTACTCAAACTTGAGGAAGAAAGGCTCAAAGCCAAATAGATATTTTTTGTTCACTAAAACTATGTAAAGCACTGGTTTGAGAAGACATTTGCATGGGAAAAGAGCTTTGATGTGGGTGACCTAGTACAACAACTGGGATAAACCCCATGCAGAGAAAGGCAAACACATGAAGTTCCAACCTTTGTGAATTGGCCCATTTACCATTGAAGAAAATCTCAATCATAACACCTTCAAGTTGAAATCCCTAGATGGAAGTATTCACCCCCTTCCCATAAATGGAAAAGATTTGAAGCATTATTTTTAATAACAGCTAGAAATAGTACTTCCTATATAGTTTGTCCTATTTCTTTTCTTTTTTCAGTAGTGTCTGTTGTTTGTGTGTTGTGTGGTCATGTCTTGTCTTGTTGTGTCTTGGTCATTGTACATAAATAAGACGTAGTGTAAAAGTCAATGGCCCAAAAGGACTTTGTCATGGAATAAAGGATAAGTGTGACAACAACAATGCTTGGGTATCTATTTGTTCTCCTTATTTGTCTAGGTAAATGCCATAGGTTGAGCTAAGTCCAAATGGAAAATGTGATACATCCAAAAGGAGAACCTTGAAGGAACCTATTACATTAGTGCCTATGATAGTATCCAAGCTACTCAACTTGGTGTAAGTCTAAATGTGTATTACACTTACCAATCTAGTAGAGAAAGGATAAGGGGAAATCTAAAGCGAGGAAACCTATATAAGAGGTCTTAAAATAATTATATGAAGGGGAAACCTCCTCTGCTCTCAATAAGTCAGGATCCCTTTTCCACCCATTGAAAATAATATGTGTCGATGCACAGTCCTATTAAATAAATAAATAAACAGTGAAAGAAGAGAAAGTGTTCTTGTACATGGAGGTGAAGAAATTGACTTCGTCAGGGTATTGTCCAGACCTGCTGGCAACGAAGCAACGTTTATGCTCCCGAAGTGACTCCGTCGAGGTACTATCTAGGCCTAGTGGTAGTGGAGCAACATCAAATATGAAAACTCATACTCTGAATATTATAAAATCGTCGTGCATATTACCCTTTCATGGATTGAAACAATTGTGATATAGTGTATCTTTGTGTGTTCAACCAAGTAGAAGAAAGTAAGGTATTATGTGTATAACTAGGTCAAAAGGGGGAAGTCAAGGTAATCCAACTGGCGAATCAATACTTAATAAATATTTGACCCTTTAACTAAAATCTATTCCTAAACATAGAAGTTGAAGCTCACCCAGTGTGTCATTAAATGTTCTCACCGCTACGACACCCTCCAAAATTTTACTACATTCAAATTTTTTAGCCTATTTTATGATGGTGTTGTTATGCTCCTATACCAATAGGTGTCATTTTTCATGATTGACATTAATGAGCTCTAATATGTTCATACCTTTGGCTAGTTGCAAAGGTTCTGCATATTCCCAAGAAATCAAAAAAGTTAAAAGATGCAAAGAGGGTATGCCCTAAAAGAAAAATCAAAGGGCAAGAAGAATGAAATGGTCGAGAAAATGAAAGAAATGAACCCCAAACAAAGGACCAGGAAAGTGTGTAGGTCCAAATGCCACTACTATTTCATGTTCTGTAAATGAAAGTAACATGTGTAGTTTGATGAACTTTATGCTGCAATTGCTGAATGGCCCAACAATTCAATCTTGGCTATTTCATGTTTCAATTTCTTGTTCTAGTGATAAAGAATAAAATCAGTCCAAAATGTTCAATCTTGGCAGATAAATAGTTAGGTATAGAAGCAAAGGAGCTCAACCGTTAAAGCTGAGCCCTTGGATGTTATAAGGATATATTTAGATAGGCTTGGCATATAAAGAAAACAAAAGAAGATTGTTGTGGGTTTGCCAGTTCAAATGCACCCATAGAAAAAGAAGAAAAAATGTTAGGTATAGTAGGCTGGGTAGGCAGTTTTGGTGTTGCAGAAGCATGCTTATGGTTATTTTTGTTTCTCAAAGATATTCATCTTATTGATATCATAAGTACCATGGTAGCTATTTGGTTACAAATCAAGTAACGCATGTCTAACTTCCCTTCACACTTCTCCCAAAATCACTTACTAACCTGCCCCCAAGGATATTGAGATCTGCTCAATACTCCCAAATCACTCCACCTCATTTCATAAAAAGGCCTGAGTAAAATAACATCCTTTCTTTAGGCAAAGAAGTCACATTTTTTGGGGAAAGCCCTTTTCATTCCCTTAAGCCTAAGTTTCTTGACATTGGACTTAGCGCGTACTTCCAATCATATTCATATTAACCAATATTATATAAATACCTTGTATAAATTCCCCTTCCCCATATATTTTTAATATACTTAAAAACCCCTATATTCTACATACCTTGCCCATGTTTAAATATAAACCATATTGTTATAATAGTGGGGATTAAAGGTTTACTTGAAACCTAATAATAGCCCTTCATGCGCAACCATGGGATTAATTAACCTTTGGTTAATTAATAACTGAACCCGCAACCTTGCCAACCAATGATAAATGACCCTGATATGTTATAAGTTTTAAATATATTGTATGGGTCCCACGCCATAACCCTCCGTCACCTCCAACGAGTGCCAACCATCCGATCGACGCTCTCCCATCGGACGGCTCCAGATCATATCACGCCCCATCCCACTGTTGTACTTTAACTCCCAGGATATGGGTGGTATTGCGCCCATACCATGGACACGTGGCGCATTCCCGCCATGCTCGCTGCCTCTCCATCCCAAACCACTCTGGCCCATAAGCGATGCGGGCCGATACCACTTACCGCCCTCCTGCTGACCCCGCCCACTGACGCCATAGCCACGTCACCGCCATCTCAGCATCCAGCATCCATACCCGCGCATCACGACGAAGCGTCACATCCTGATGACGCCATCTGACCAAAAAGCGCCAAAGAACCCCACGAAAGCCAAATTTTGTTAAAAATCGAGAAATTGTCATTTTCACCCATTGTTACTGCGGACTTGTTTGCATGCGAAATTACGTCCAGTTCATTGCTCAAAGCTTACAGTCCGCCGCCTGGCCAAAAAAGTTCAACATCCTGCTCTCCAGCTTGTCTTGAAACCTGCAAAGTACACAGTTCACCTTTAAAGTCAGGTATTTACCTCAATTTTCTTCCTGAACCCTGTAAATTTCAGTTTTCCTCTGTAAATTTTCCCAAGGAGCCGAATTCAAGTTAAATTCAGCCTGTTGCCTTCATACAAATATACCCAGAATTACTAGTTAGACCAATTTTTCACAAAAACCTGACCTCAAGTTGAAAACACAGTAACCAAGCATGGAAGCTCCGATGGCCCTGAACATTGCTCCCCTCAAAGTACCGCATAAAGACCTAAAGTGGTTACCCTTGGCTGACAGAGATTTTCAAATCAAAGACTTAACTGGTGACAAAAACCACCTCCAAGCATTTTGTGAAATTAGGAATAGTCACAAAAGGAACTCTAATCTCTATGGAATATGGGAATCCAACCTGCCCATGTACTACCTCCCCTCAGTCAATGTTTTCCCAGATATTATCCACTTATGCTGTGCCAATTATGAACTTACCTAGAGAGCAGTTAAGACTCCGTCTGGAACTATCCTTTTTTATATAACTCTTGAGTCCATCAATGAGATGTTACACTTCAAACCCACTCAGCGTCTGGCTCCCCTTTCTGTGGGATTCTTGCTTGAGCAGGGCTCTAAACTACCCAAGTCAGAGATAACCTGTATTGCTCAAATGTTTATGAGACCAGATTTCCAGCCCAAAGTCCCACCTCCCTATATGCATGTCTGGTTCAATGAAGCTGGAAAATTCATTATTGATATGATATCCTACATCTTGGGATTTAAGACAAGTGAGTATCTTGATGAGACCACCTTAGTTTTGTTGTCCATGTTTACTCCAGGACAGCCTCCTGCTGTCAAATATGACTATGCTACATTCATTGCCAACAAGATCCATGACCAATTCATGAGTCTAGACAGAGAAGGAGTCTTCAAGTACACATATTATATATATCATCTGTTTTTGTATTATCGACCAGACTGTTTTTAGTTTTCCATCACAAAATTGGATTCTAAAGGAGAGCGGAGGTCTATGATCTTTTGGACCTCAGCCTTCCACAATGTTTGTGACTCCCCTTATACCTGCTGTGAATTCATTGACTTGTTTCTACATCCAGTCTCCTCTCTATTGATGAGAACTCCTCCTCCTAGACTCTCTGGTGATATGTAGAAGATTTAACAGCTCTCCAAAAACTACAGAATAGGTGACTGGTACCTCTACCAAAATCAAACCGAAATCAGAATATATGGGTGTGAGTTGTGCCCTTATAAGCTGCCTAAATATGTGCCTATGAGACTGTTTGCACTGGAGTATTTCAGGCAACTTATCAATGCAGATTTAACTCACTTTTGCAGTGCAAAGAAAAAGGCCCAGCTAAGAATAAAAAACCAGTTAGGCCCTTTTGTCATTAACAAGAGGGAAGCATGGGAAGATGCTGATAAGTATTGGGGGAAGATATTAAATTGAAGAAAAGTTTCTGGTGTGTACCATATGACCCAAATGGCTTTATAAGTGATAGAAAAGTAAAAAACAGGCTATCGGCCTATAAACATTCTAGGATCCCTGAAATAGAGAAATTTGCTAATCAGGATGAGTGGGTAGAGGGTACATTAATAGAAGAACTTACTTAGCAAGAACTGCTGGAACAAGCCATGAAAGATCTTGAAAAGACCCTTGACCTAGACTCTTTTGGACAAGTAATTTTCAAGCTGCCTTAACAAACAGGAGTTGACACATCTGCAATTGGAACTTGTCAGCAGCCTACAAAAGAAAGCACTACACTAGCTACAGGGACATCAAAGGGCAAGGAAGTAATAGACACAAAGCTGCAAGCAATGACTGATCAGCAGGGACAAATTCCTTCAGTCGAGACCAAAGAACCAGAGATACGATCATTACAGACTCGTCTAACTGAGGAAAAGCACAAGAAAATAGACAGAGAAGAGGCCACACCCAGCAGTGGACCTGTAGAATAGTCGGGTGCAAAAAGGCAAAGACTCAATCCTTTATCTGAAGAGGAAATCATTGAAGAAACAATAGAAAGTCTAAGAGGTGAGAGGGTTGTTAGTGTTAGTCTTTCCAGCCTTCCTCCAGTGATCAAATATGCTCTTACAAAGTGGTCTCAGAGTGTCAAGGTCAAATTTTTTCATTTCAGTGAGTCTTCAAGCAAAATTTGGTCACTAGGCATTAGGTCTAGGGTTTGATTTCACTCCTTTAAAAGTTGCCCAAATGTCATTCTATGTCACTATTCAGCTAATTCTATCATCATTCATATGGTTGTTATCATCACGTCAAGTTCCATTGGGTCATTTTACAGCTTATTCATGCTTCAGTTGTGCCTTGGTAAGGTCCATTTCCCTATCCTAGGGTTTTGGAGGTAATTTCTCTTGAATGGCCAAGTCATCAGAAAATCTTGCATCCTGATGTTCATACACCTTCCCCTATCCTTCATGTACCTTATCAAACACTTCCCATCATTGAGATCCCCCAAATTCCTCATTTTTGCACAAACCCTAGTTTCTTGCCACAACTTGGCAATTTTCTAGGCTAGGCCTGTGTTTTTCCCTTTTGGACCTCTTCCCCTCAGTCGATTTCTGAGATTCCACTTTCCCCTACATCCTAACATCCCTCCCTACTTCCAAAAATTTCCCCAAGAATTTAGAATCCCCTTATCCCCTTCATTTCGCTTCATTTCGACAAAATCCCTTGTTTCACACATCGGGATAAGTTTCACTCAAAAGATGTTTTAGAGCAATAAAAGATGAATTTTGGAAACCAGAGAGAGGTTTTTGTCCAAAACATGCCAAAGAAGAAAAACCTCCCTCACTTTTTATACAGGTATGATTGTTTGAGAAAAATGTCAAAAATACTATTGCCTCAGGAGAATTGAATGCACCTCTGAAGTGACCTTGGGAAAATCAAGATTTCTCCCAGCATGGTTGGCCAAATGACTTTCTTAATGAGTCAAATGATAACGAGACACAAAGAGATTTCCCATGATCTATCATGAGCTCAATTTGGAGTTGAGGAAGACATTCAAAAGTTGACTGCAACAGCACTCTGCCTTGAGGCAGCCTTATTTGGCACATTTTGAATAGTCTTGGGAGATTTGCTTTTTGAAAAAGAAAATGAACTCCAAATTGAACAATTCTAGTTGGATTAGAAAGTAGACTCAAATACCTTTCCAAAGAGCTATTCTGTGCCCAATTTCAACATTGCAAAGGCCTCCAAAATCCTCCTAGAAAATGCACTATGTAGCTAGGTGTGCGCTACGCATTGAAACTGTGCGCTACGCACTGGGCAGTGCGCTACGCATTGGGCCTCACTGGCCAGTCGCTACGCACTAGGAGGTACGCTACGCATAGAACTTGCGTGCTACACACTCATTCCAACATCAAATTAATGCGCCCAGATCGTGTCCAATCACCTCCAAAGCTGCAAGTAGGTGTTCTTTGACTAATTCAATCAATTTGATATTGTTTATAGTGTGTTTGAAGAAAGGAGTTGATGCATTGGGTGTAGAAAAGTGAAACCCTATGCACATACCAAATTAATTCCTTTGGTTTTTTAAAGACATGTGGGTGGTTTAGTGATGATTTCTCATCCTCTATTGATGAAAACCAGCTCCATGCTCATTTGTAAACCCTAGTCAACATTTCAAAGGGCACACATTATATTTTGTTCATTTGTCAAGCAGTGATCGTTTGTGCCAATTCATTGAAAACATAGCATTATCATTATGGCTTAGTTTTTATAATTATTTTGTAAACATAGAAGAAGTTTTGAGTATGCATTGAAGTTTGGCTCCAACACACCTATATCATTATACATATCACAGACATCTTGATACCAAAGCCATGTCAGACACATATTCAGTTTATGAGCAGGAGGTAGAAGCTGACCGGGAGACTTGGCTCGAGAGGGTCAACATTCACTTAGAGAAGTTGTTGGCAAAGGCTAATAGAGATAAAGATATGCTCTGACACATGAAAACATCATTATTGGGCTCGCATGCATGTTTGCAAAGCGAGAATGAAGATCCTCAAGAAGCGTTTGAGAAAAGTGCAAAAGCAACGCAAAAGGCCTGATCCACTTCGAGTTTTGGCTGAGGCTTCATTAGTTGAGCATGATACATGATGGAGGGTCTTCACTCCAAATTTGGGAAAATTTGGAGAAAATTTTGTCGTTTCAAAATTTTTGGCTTGTGAAACAGGTTTTTTGGCTCTGCGCGTAGCGCGCAGTGCGCTACCCTGAAGATTGGGAGGTCCAAATGACAAATGGCTTGTATTTTTGGATTTTTCATGAAGAAATACACATGTTCAGCCATTTCCGAAGCATTTCATTGAGATCTAGATGGTCTAAATGTCCAAAAACATCATGAAAACCACCTTGCTGCCACCTTTTCCAACTACAGGAAGTACCTCTGGGAGAATTCCGTTTTGAGGGGGAAAATGAGCTCCAAATTGGAAAATTCCACTTGGGTTGGAAAGTAGACGTCCAAGGCTTTCCAACAAGCTATCATGAGCACAATGTGGATTCCGGGAAGTGCCCCAAAAACTAGCTCAAATGGGCGCTTCACATAGGGATCAGGGGCGCTACGCATACAGTTTTTGGTCCAGTTTTCATTCTTCAGCTCAGAATTTCAGATAGTCATGACCAGTTTCACCTCTTGATGTGATTTTTGACCCATATTGATGTAATTTAATGTAAATGATGTAAATTTGGTGCTTATTTACCTATTCTAGAGGATTCATCCACAAAATAGCAAAAATTTAATGTAATGAATCAGTTTCCTAGCATATAGGGGTTAGTTGTTTGACTACCTAGATTTCAGTTCCTTGTTTAGAATTGGTTGAAACTACTCCTAGAAGGAGGAGATAGACGCCTAGAGGTTAGGGAATGCGTTAGCTTGGTCTATATTATGTAAATTTTCAGTCAGTAGGAGGGGTTGGACTCTTGGGATAGTTTTGAGACTATATTGTACATATTTTACCAGCATTTTTGGCAAAGGGAAGACCAGGGTTTTGCAGCACTACTTGGGATCCATGTGGCTTTATGTCTTGATGGTATGTTTCTTTCAGTACTTTTAAGTTGTGTATGTGCATCATTATGTCTATTGAATGTTCTCTTTTTAGGCAAATGAAGTGTTAAGGTAGAATCCATGAAATTGCTATGCTCTGCCTTTAAATTTGTTTAATATTCTATGTTTTCTTCAGTTTAAGGAGAACCCTTGAGACCCCTTGATCTCCTTAGCCTCTCACCAATCTGATCTATCCATCTCACCTAGTTAAGGCATCAAAACAATTTCCTATCTTGCCCCAAGTGGACCTCTGCAAAAACTGTGCCTCATCCCCGCACCCAAAATTTCGTTTCCCTTGATTTCAACAAAATCATAAAAAATAAATCCTAAACTCTTTGTACTTAATACCTAGCCTAAAATCAGTCATCAGTTCGGTCATCTCAAGCCTTTTCAATTACCTTTTTCCAAGTTTGACCCGGAGAGAGCCCTCTCCTGTCCTCGTAGGGCTAGCTACGAGGCTGAGCGTGGTTTGATGTGGCCTTGAGTCTTGCTTTATTTCAGCCTAAGGCAGATTTGAGCGCTAACATAGTCGCGACCATGTTGGGGAAGAACTGGTTTGCTTGTTAGTGTTATTTGATTTATAGCTACAGACGGAGTCTGAAGTCATGCCAGGTAGCTTTCGAACTGCACATTGCTCTACGAGTGCATAGTAGATAAACGCTGCTTCAGTCGATCTTCGATCTAGCTTGTAATCGTAACACTTAACTTATAAATTGCCCCAATACATGTATCAAGTTCAGATCTTATGGTTGATGGTGAACAACTATCAGACATAAGAAGGCTGAGATCATTCACCTGGCGACTCCATTCACTGAACAATCCAGAAATCGATGCTTCATGGTGACTTCACTGTAGGGAGATTAGTAGCTGTGAGATTCTCAAGATGGACCGAATCATGAGAAGATACACTCCCATGAGCCGAGATCACATTCCAGGTTTTCCAAATAAGATGCCCAAGGTAGATTGGTCAAGGAATCTGCCTACGTTTAACGATGATGGTAAGAAAGACGCTACTTTACATCTGGTTAGATTTCACATGCATATTCGCAATTTGAAGGTGGATTTTCCTGAAGATTTCTTGATGAAGATATTCCTGGCCACTCTTGAAGGTGAAGCCCAATCTTGGTATGAAAGTTTGCCGCTGGTTTGTATTTACTGTTTAAAGGATTTTTATGCTCTATTCATTGAAAGATATCAAGTATCTTACCCATCATTAAAATTAGTTCATGACTGTTGCAAACATGCTTCTACTTTTATTGAAAGCCTTGAGAAATATTATGAAGATGATAATTTCATGGATGATGAGATCATGGAAGCCCTATATGAAAATCCATTTCAGCATCATAGAGACGATCAGGAAATTTTGCAGCAGAATCAAGATCAACAGGTTGAAGATGACCACATGGCTGAAAATGATGAAAGGGAGAATGTTCTTTCAGATCCGCCCATAGAAGAAGACAACATGCCGAGAACTCAAGTTTCATTTGCAGATTTTGATAATGACCAGTCAGCTATTTTAGATCTACATTCAGATTGTTATGAACAAGCATATCTTATGTTGAAAGCCATCAAAGAGAACTCTATTGTTGAGATCATCTGGAATGAAGAAGACAAAGTTATTGACCAAAGCATTCATGAGGAGGTAATCTGGTCATTTCAGGGACAACAAGATGGGATCTTTGTTCAGGTAAATGAGAAATCTTCTTTTGATAACTCAGTGGTAAATGATAATTTGATTGCCATTCCATATGAAGATAATTACTGTTTGAGCAAAAGAGAACAAAAAGCATTATCTCCTTTGTCTGAAGATGAAATAAATCAACTCTTGAAAGGTCATGTTTCAGCCGAAGCTACAACAGATTTGCAGTGCACACATAGTCAGGAAAGTGTTGGTGAAACTTCTTCCTCTTTTGAAAATGACGACGGTCTTGTAATTAGTTTTATAGATCAGCAAATAGATAATATTTTCTTTCACAAAGATGATAAGGTTTTCATGTTTGATAAACTTGAAGATTGTTTTTTGTTTAAGAATGACCTAGACCATGAAGATGAGGAGTATGAGCTTGAGAGAGACAATATGCCAGGATTTCTCATGGTCAAGGAACCTACAGCTAACACACAGATGACAGATACCTCTCTGTGCATTTCTATCCCTCAGAGATCAGTTGTCCTTTCATATTAGAATGGAGTGAATACTTGTATTTTTGCTGCTGGATCTCAAGACAAGATAGTGCTTCAGGATTATCAAGATCCCTTCGGCATCCTTTTGCAAGCACTAGAGAAGATAAATGTTGCCTGGTTCGTTATCATAAGCCTTGGTTTCAGTGGTTATTGTGAGTTGCCTACATGTACATTGTTCCGCTTGCTCGAGAAAAGTGAGAGTAGAAATTTGGTATGTAGCCATCTATTGGATTGGTTACATTGGATATCTCATTACACATGATTTGTACATATTTCATTAGTATGCAGGTGGTTGTCATCATGATTCCAAATCTTGATGGATTGTTGCCTTTTTTCCAAAAGCTTTGTAAAGTCTTGTTTTAAGTCAGTCATGAGTCATTTGTGTTTGGTTTGTTGAGTCAGTTTTTTCAAGTTATTTTAGTTTTCCATCGAGTCGGTTTCAGTCAAGTTTCAGTCAGTTTTCAGTCAAGTTTTCATTCAATAAATGTGTCAAAGGTTTTTTGTTATCCGTTCAAATAATGACTCCATCGCCCAATGGATGAAGGCACTGGTCTGCTCTCCCAAAGATATGCCGTTCTCGGCACCTCCAAGGAGCTACCATCCCCATTGGAGCCAATGTTAGTGTCAGTCTTTCCAGCCTTCCTCTAGTGATCAAATATGCTCTTACAAAGTGGTCTCAGAGTGTCAAGGTCAAATTTTG